>JAJOZX010002805.1:392500-603697 GCA_023014485.1 Bathynomus jamesi
GGAAAACTATATTTTTTGGGCCTCTTTGCGAGTGACCCGTTGCCCACGTTGGCCCGTTGGGCCTTCCATCATAATAAAGAAAAACTATAGTACTTGTAATTTACCATTACTTAGTCTTATTCGAACTATAACGGATTTAATTTTACCAGAGTTCCTTGTTCCATGCATGATCTGTGTGTAACAAAAGTTTCTCAGGGGATCATTCTGAGAGAGAGAGAGAGAGAGAGAGAGAGATATATATATATATATATATATATATATATATATATATATATATATATATATAATATAAATTTTATATATATATATATAAAAGGACAAGACAGTAATGATTTCCCTGTTGAAAACACTAATCATACCAAAACTTGAATACTGCTCAGTTTTGACGTCCCCATAAAAGAAGGAAGAAATTAATAAACTAGAAGATATTCAGAGACATTTCACAGCCAAGGTCGATGGCTGCAAAGAACTCAACTACTGGGAAAGACTACGTAAACGAAGTCTGTACGCCCTGGAAAGAAGAAGGGAGAGGTACAACATAATATATTCATGGAAAACGATCGAAAAACTGGTACCAAACCTCAAACTAAACCTAGTTACCACTCAACACTGGAAAATAGGAAAGGCAGAATGTGTTGTGTTGTGTTGTGTTCCCAAACTAAAGGCCTAACAAGGGATTTCCTCAACACTAAAAGAAAACACCTTGGTTGTCAGGGGACCAAGACTTTTTAAACCAGCTTCCAAAGGACCTCAGAAACATTACAGGGGTCAAATTTGAAGTCTTCCAAAAAAGACTAGATGCTTAGGTCGGAGTACCAGATGAGCCGGGTGTACCTGACTATGTGCGGTAGAGCGCGCACGAGAGCAACTCGCTCCTCCATCAAGTCAGGCCTAGAGGCGGGCAGTAGTATACCCCCAAAATGTTAGTGCGCAATGCAACTGCATGCAACAAGAGAGACTTGTTTAAACACACAAAATATATATATATATATATATATATATAATAATTTATATATATATATATATATATATATATATAATAATTTATATATATATATATATATATATATATATAATAATTTATATATATATATATCTATATATATATATATATATATATATATATATATATATCCCTTAACGTTCTCATACTTTACAGTTCCATCTATTACATTCTTTTATAAAGATTCGAATCCTCCGTTCAGACAATGTTTGGATTCAGTATTTATAATTTATGCAATCAAACAATAATTTAAGCAGTTCTGATAAAATCCAAATATTTTGCCTGGTACGGTTAGTAGGCCTGTCTCTTTATAAAAAATGAATTATAGCATATTTAGCAGGGGCTTTTATGATGGAAGTGGGGGCCAAGGGCAAATGCCTACGAAAAAAAAACCCACCCATACAGGGAGATCCAAAATCAAGGTTCAAGGCTTTTCAGATGGCTAGACACACTGCATTTGAAAGATTGGAGGTCATAAACAGGGGAAAGATGGATTGAGGAAGATTGTTCCAGAGCTGGTCAGTAGAGCAGATGAAAGATTAAAAATACTGATTAACCCTTGCATTAGAAAGATGGACAGAAAAGGAATGTGTCAAAAGTCTGATTAGGAAGGATATAGAAAGGTTACAAAGGGTACAAGCAAGGGCTACAAAAATTGATCCCTTCAATGAAAATGCAAACTATCAAGGGAGATTGGGGCGCCTAATTCTGTCTACCTTAGAGACGAGGAGGTTGCTCAAAGGAATAGACAGGGTAGGCCAGGGATTCCCAAAGTGGTCTATAGGAAGCTTCCAGGGGGTCTCTAAGCTTTTGGAAAAATAGTAACTAACTATATTAAAAATAATTTCCATTAATATTTTTTTCTTATATCAAAATCTGTCCGCAGATTTGGAGTTTGATCTGCAAGAAGAAATCATCCAAAAGTTTGGGAACCCCTCGGGGTAGACTACAGGAATTTTATTTTCACTTAATGCCAATCCGACAAGAAATAATGGGGTTAAACTGGAGCTAAAGACATTTAGGACCTCTGTCTGCGGCAATTTCTTTTCCTATAAAATAGTTAATACCTGGAACCAACTTCCCTCAGAGATTGTTTCAAGCCAAAGTGTAAATGTGTTTAAAAAAAGGCTATTCAAAGTACTGAATACTCTCATGGCTTAAGGCTAAAACATAGCGTAACTCTGCAGGAGCTCGCTTGCGCCGTGTCTCTGGGGGCATGCTTAATTATACAGGGTGAGTCAAAAGTCTCCATACATAGGCAAAATGGTCATGATAAATAAATGATTATTTACTTTTTATTTTTTTGCAGGTGATGTGCTGAGATGCCTTTGTCCCAAGAAGAGCGTATAGAAATCATTCTTCTGGTAGGATCAGGAAGCTGTCGCAAGGTTTCCGAGGATTTTAACAGGAGACAACGCCCCCGGCACGCACATCACACGACACCGTTGCCAAACTCATTGAGAAGTTCGAGAAGACTGGAAGTGTTGCAGACCAACCGAGAAGTGGCCGTCCACGAACAGCCACCGATGAAGGAACAGCGACCATGGTGCTGGCAGCGTTCGCAGAGAGTCCCCAAAAAAGCACTCGACGGATGTCTGCAGAATGCGGTGTCAACCAAAGGAGTATCGTCCGCATTATGAAAGAGCACAGATGGCATCCATACAAAATGCAAATGTTGCAGTATCTTAGCGAAGACGACCCGGACAGGCGGCTGGAATTCTGTGAATGGACAAGAACAAAAGTGGACGAAGACACGGAGTTCTCGGCTGGCATCCTGTTTTCGGATGAAGCCAACTTTTATGTTCATCATGTTAATTGTGAAAACGTACGTTATTAGAATGATGACAACCCGCACTGGATGAGTCCCTCAAAGACGCAAGGCGCTGGAAAGTGATGGTGTGGTGCGGGATATGGGCAACACAATTGTGGCCCTTTTTTCATTGACACCAATCTGAATGCCGAAATGTATCTAAACATGCTGCAAGACACAGTCATTCCGTCCCTGCTGAACGAGGACGGGGGATTTCCAGCGTACTTTCAGCAAGACGGGGCGCCACCCCATTACGGTATCTGCGTCCGTCCCTGCTGAACGAGGACGGGGGATTTCCAGCGTACTTTCAGCAAGACGGGGCGCCACCCCATTACGGTATCTGCGTGCGCCAGTGGCTGGATCAGCAGTTTCCGGGTCACTGGATTGGCCGCCGTGGTCCCGTGGAGTGGCCTCCGAGGTCCCAGACCTCACCCCCCCCCTTGATTTTTACTTGTGGGGGCACTTGAAGGCCATGGTGTACCAGGTGAAAATACAAACACGGACCACCTAAAGGAACGCATTCGTGATGCGTGTGCACGCATAACACCAGACGTGTTTAACGCGCGTTTGCCATGACTGGGAGGAACGCATCCATGGTGCCTACATGGAGCATATTTTGTGACTTACAAGTGATTGCATAATAAATTGACCATTTTGCCTATGTATGGAGACTTTTGACTCACCCTGTAGTGCTATCTATATATTCTCCACTTTCCTGTAAAATTTCCTTGGCTACTTTTCCGGGGTCAAGGTATTTTCTTCAACCTTTTTCGTACCTGTCTGGCAGGGAGGATGGGAGAGTGTTTTATACTTTTCTATCCAGTTTTCTACTACTGCTAGAATAGTTGAAAGACAAAAAACTTGTTTCATAAGAGGAACCTCCCAGAGTGGACCGGAAAGTCTTTGATGCTTCCTGTTGTGCTTGTAACTCCTTGTAACGCTTCCTCTCTCTTTCTTTCGTACACATAGGTTTCATATATTTGGCTGGATAGACTAAACACAACCTATGACGTGAAGGTTCACTGAATAATCACTCACCCCCCCCCACCACACAGTATACTGATAAATACATCTCCATTTCCATTTTGTGGGGAGAGCCTAACTAAGATGCCACTGAGACGCTTAGTACCCTAAGCGTGTTAAGTCTTGACGTACATTTGTTTTTTAATGTCCTGAATGTGGTTTGCAAAAGATAATGATGTGTTGTATGTGACACCAAGTATTTTGGTCCTGTGAGTGTGTGGAATGTTGGTGTTGTTTAGTGTAATCTGTGGAGTTATCTGGTGTTCTTTTGAGTTGCTTGTTAGCAAGGTGATGGTTGATTTTGTGGGCACTACTTTGAGTCTATTGTGTGTGAGCCAGTCTTCTCTACAGATCTACAGAAGATAAGGCTAACAAAGACCCTAAGATCCACTCTAAGGTTAGCCCGAGAGAAAGGAAAGAGTAGGGGGTTAAGAGAAGAGAATAAGGGGTTAAGTAAGTAGCAACACCTATCACTCGTGGGTTAACACTCATTCAGAAAAAGAGAAAAAAAGACTCGCCATCATCATCCGCCGGCCACTGCCGACAAGTTGGAAAAAATAGTCGACGAGAATAGGAGGGGTGAAAGATGAAAAGAAGTAAAATAAGAACGCTTACAAACCATGCAAACACCGTCTTAACTCACTGTCATACCATGCAAACTACAGATATGCAAGTAAAGAGAGTTACAGACATGTAAGTAAGGAGAGGTAAAAACAAAAAAAAGTAGGTAAAGGTAAACAAAAAGTGGGTTAGTTTACGCTACGAGCTACATCTACGTTCGTGTTAGTCTAGTTTTTTTTTTTTTTTTTTGCTGGCATCACACGCTGGCATTAATCGTCAACAGACTCATCCTCGACCACCACCCCAAAAGCTCCTGTTACTAATTGTTTTTTTATTTTAAACAACGTTAATATTTTAAAATGCCTATCTAAACGGTTCTCAAACATATTAACCCTGGTAGAGTTAACGACTGACGCAGGAAGATTATTCCATTTATCAATTACTTTAAACGTAAAGAAGTTTTTAGCGATATTAGTAATGAAACGTCTGCCACGCAACTTAAATCCGTTATTACGAGTATTGCTACTATCGAAAGTGAACAGTTTGTCAAAATTTACGTTATCGATGTTATTAACGATTTTGAAAACTTCAATAAGCTCCCCCTTTAATCTCCTAGTTTCGAGTGAATGCAAATCTAACTTTTTAATCCTATATTCATAAGGCTTGTTGCCCAATGACGGAATTAGTTTTGTAGCACGACGCTGAACCCTTTCTAACCTATCAATTTCCTCACGCAAATACGGGCACCAAAACTGAACGGCATATTCTAAATGAGGCCTGACTACGGACTTGTAAAGGGGCAATATAATATCCTTCGATTTAAATTCGAAATTACGCGCTATGAAGCCTAGCATCCTATTAGCTTTTGCGCAAGACTCTAGGCACTGGTTCCTAACTTTTAAATCCTTAGATACGCGTACGCCTAAGTCTACTTCCTCGTCAACGCTCGCTAACTCTCTATCATCCATCGTGTACGTGTAATTATTGTTACGAGAACCTATATGCAAAACTTTACATTTGTCTACGTTAAATTGCATCTGCCACTTATCCGTCCACTCCATAATCCTATTTACATCGTCTTGGAGCCTATTTCTATCGTCCTCGTTAACAACCTTACCGCCTATTTTAGTATCGTCCGCGAATTTTGACACGATACTAGTCAATCCTTCATCTATGTCATTAATGTAAATTATGAATAGCAATGGGCCTAAACACTGAACCCTGTGGGACACCGCTACCTACATCCAACCACCCCGATTCACTACCATTAACAACGACCCTCTGTCTCCTAGCACGAAGCCATTCCTCTAACCAGTTAGCTACCTGACCGCGTATACCGTGCGCTTTAACCTTCACAATTAATCTTCTATGCGGAACTGTATCGAATGCCTTTTTAAAATCTAAATAAATAACGTCAGCCGTTCTATGCCTATCGTATTTGCGCACTATTTCGTTATAAAATTCTAACAAATTAGTTGAACAAGATCTATGGCGTCGAAACCCATGCTGACTACTATTAATCAAATCTCTACTTTCTAAGTGATCGATGATACGATCCCTAACTACGGATTTCAAAAGTTTATCGACAACTGGCGTTAAGCTAATGGGCCTATAATTGCTAGCTACTGTGCGATCGCCTTTTTTAAAAATGGTCGTGACGTTGGCTAATTTGAAGTCTTCAGGAATAATCCCCATTTCCAGTGACTGATTAAAAATCTTCGTTAAGGGGCCTACGATAACGTCTTTCAAATCTTTCAGATGTCTAGGATAAAACGCGTCAGGGCCTAGAGCCTTGCTAACTTTTAGCCTATCGATATAATGCGCAATCTCACCCTCGTAAACAGTTATTTCATCCAAAATAGTCTCGCTGCTAAATGGAACGATATCGTCCATATCGGGGACATTATTGCCGTCTTCCACGGTAAAAAATGTCGCAAAAAAGTTATTAAAATACCCGCCATCGCCTGAGTGTCAGAAGCCAAAGCGCCATTAGTGTTCACGAGAGGGCCTATATTATCTTTTATCGGCTTACGATTAATGACGTATTCAAAAAACTTTTTTGGATTATGTTTACTATACGCAGCTATAAGTATCTCTAAATTACGCTTAGCATTCCTAACTGATCTTTTAACCTGACGTCTAAGCTCAATATATCTATTAAAGTTAGCTGCCCTGCCATTGCGCTTAAGTCTATCGCTCTGTTACGCTCGTTTATGAACTCACCTATTTCCCTAGTCCACCACTTGGGCCTACCATGATTTCTAGCGCGCTTCGGCCTACGAGGAATAAACTCCCTTTCAATATTCCTAAAACTTTCTTTAAACGCCTCCCAATGCAAATTTGTGTCATTACCCATAAATAAGTTATCCCAGTCCACGACTCTCATCCTATCCGCAAAACTATCAAAATTGGCTCTACGAAAATCAGGGACGTTTATTAAGTTACTATCTTTTGTGTTTTCAATCAATAACTTAAACCTAAGAATTTGATGATCACTACATCCTAAACTCTCGCCTACTTCTAAACCTTCGACTATATTTTCGCCGTTCGTCATCACTACGGCTAAAATATTGTCACCTCGCGTTGGTTCGGTAACCATCTGTCGTAAAAAATTATCTTCCATGAACTCAATCTCAAACCCTCCTGATTACCAGTAAAAGTATGTTTGTAGGTTATTTGTAGCGGTGTTGATGTTTTCTGGGTGGATGTAAGAATGTCATCTGCATATGATGATAAGGTAAGCATGTTATCTATGGGTGTTGGAATGTCATGCATGTATAAGTTGAAGTGTGTTGGTGAGAGAACAGGGCCTTGAGGGACCCCGTTCGGAAAAAGCTTGTTTTTGGATGACTTGCCATTAAATGTGACATGTGAGTATCTTCCTGAAATATAGTGGCTCAGCCATCTTTTAGTGTTATTGTGCATGTTTGTGTTAAGTATTTTGTTTTTGAGAAGGAAGCGTGGGATAGCATCAAATGCTTTACTAATGTCTATTGTTGCTAATAGTGTACGTTGAGCTGGTCGTCTGGAGTTGATGCCATCCATGATGTGCTGCGTGAGGTTAGTGAGTAATGTCGTGGTTGAGTGGTGAAGTCTGAATCCATATTGAGTAGGCGATAGTGGTATGTGTGGGTTGGTGATTTGTAAGATTAGTCTTTCTGTTACTTTGGAAGGTGTGCATAATAAAGTAACGAGTCTATAGGAAGCTGGTTCTGTTGGATTTTTGTTTGGTTTGAGTAGTGTAATAATTTTACCTTGTTTCCATATATCAAGAATAATACAATGTTGGTATGAATATGTGCTGATATTTGTGAGAGCTAGTATTCCCTGTGGGCCCCAAGTGTTTAAGGTGTATGTTAGATATGTTGTCTGGTCCAGTAGTCTTCGAATTCCTAATGTTTTGATGATCTTGGTTGTCTGGTCTGTATTGAAGGGTGTAATGGTCGTGTCGAGTCTGTAGGTTTTCTTGTGCCTGGTTGTTTGTCTGCGTGTTTCCGGTTGTTGTCTTTGTTTAAGTGACCTATCTTTACGTAGTGATTAACTAGAATGTTAGCATGTTGGGATATTATTTTGGCTGCGACAGATAGCCGCGTGTGAAGTGTGAATGCCGTTGTTAGAGTGGGTAATGACGTTTATAGTCTCGTATAAGCCTGGATGTATCTGTGGAGTGGTTTAGTGTTCTTATGAATTCCCTAAATGTTTCTGTTTGTTTTTCTTTGAGTTTGTTGCTTATTTCTGTGTTGAGCTGTTGTATCTGCTGTTTTATGGTTTCTGTGTGTGGTGTTTTTGTGTTATGTTTGGGGTTATTACGTTGCCGTATGAGGTGGGCTACTTCTCTAATGTAATTTGGGTTGTATTTCCTGTTGTCCTCGGGTATGTATTTGTTTGCATTATTGATGATCTGATTAAATGTATTGAGTGTTGTACTGATGTTTATGATGGATGTGCTGTTTAATGCGGTGAATTGTTCCTCAGTCTGTATTTTGAACTGTTCCCAATCAGCTTCTTGTGATTTCTGTATGTGTGCCTAAGGCTGTTGGGGCAGAGTGTAGAACGTGTTGTAATGATGATGGGCAGGTGGTCTGATGACAGTTGTTTTTCTGTTCTCCAGTGTGTGTGTGTTGCTAGTGAGGGGGAACAGGACGTTATGTCTGGGGAGGAGTTTGAGTATCCTGCTTGATGTGGTGTGTGTGTGTATGTTCTTCTGTATTGTTAAGAATGAAGAGGCTGTTTAGTTGTGTGGCTATGTTGGCGCCTCCAGTGTTGCTTTGGTTGTACAGGTACCAACTAGTGTCTTTAGCGTTGAAGTCTCCTCCTAAGATGACATTAGTGAGAGAGGCCAGATTGTGTAACTGTGGATTGTAATTGGCTGGCACCTGGGGTGAACTATCTGGTGGGATGTAAATGTTGATTAGTGTGGTGGTGTGTTTTAATGTTAACTGCCTATTTCTATCGTGTTATCTGCTTGGATTGTGTTTGTAATGTTTTGGGTGGCATCAGTGTAGCTAATGCTTTTACCTATGTAAATGATGAGTCCACCCCCGTTACCCCCAGTACGATCTTGACGGATCGCCGTGAAGTCAGGGATGGTGGGTGTTTTGTGTGTGCGTTTTAGTTTTGTTTTTGTATAAGTGCTATGTGAATGTTTTGTTTGTGTACGAATTCCCTAAGCTGCATGATTTTGCTTGTGAGGCCATCTACGTTGTACTGTAATATGTTAATATTATACTTCTGTATGTATCTCATGGTGCTATTGTGTCTATGTCTTTGTGTATGGTGACATGTGTAAGTTGTAGTGGGGCCTGGATTAGTCTTAATGTCGCCGGAGAGTAAGAGTAGACCGGGGAGCACGCAACTGCTCCCCGTAAATGAAAAAAATAGCACGCTGAGAATAGGTCCGGCCCAGGGAGTAGATCGGCACTCTGACCGTGCCACGAAACAGGCCGTCGACTACCAGTTTGGCCAACCGTAGACAGCCCGCTGCACGGAGATTTGAGGAAGTTTGGCCACCAGCGCATTGATGTTTCGGTTTGACATCGCCTCTTCTTTCCGTTGACGTGTCCCGCGCTGGAGGATACAGCCACTGTTAGAAGCTTCCTCGTCAGCTGCTAACACTTTTTTCACGTTGTTCTAGCTAACTGTTCAGAGGTTTTTTATAAACAAATCTCAGTTTTCTGCTCAAAACGGCTCTTTCTAATTTTAAAATTGATTACACTGGTATGCATCAATTTTGCTGTCAAGGGTTTTGTAAGTGATTCTTATAGTGTGTTTTCCTGCTGATTTCGAATCTGCAATCCTTTTTCTCAATCAGCTCAGGTTATCCGGCTATGGCCTCATAAGTAAAATAGAATTTTTCGTGATTTTGTCAAAGCGGAATTGGAACAGTAACATCTATCATCACTTGTTTCACTTGTATATATCTTTTTTTACTTTTCAGGCATATAGATAAAATATTTCATAATGAATAGAGCGTGTAAAAATGATCCAATAGATTCTGCTACATATGTGGGACGGTTACCATGCCAAATAACCAGTCCCAAATCACTAAATTTGTGAAGACAATGTATAGAGCATACTTTGGAATTAAGCTAGGGGACCAGGACAAAATTTCGCCCCTCATATGTGCTGCAAGACGTGCATTGAAAATTTGAGAAGATGGAGCAAAGGCAGAGCGAAATCTTTGCCTTTTGGAATTCCCATGATTTGGAGAGAAGGAAAGGATCACGTGACAGATTGCTATTTCTGCATGACAAACCTCCAAGGTGGGCTTATAAATTTATTTTTTAAATATTTTGAAATCCTCGTACGAAACTTGACATAATATTCACCATATATAGCATAATATTCACCATAATGGTAATCATACATTTACATATACATATTGTTATAGAAAATACATTTACACACACATATTGTTATACAAGTTACATGCCTGGCAGGCATTCAAATCAGTTGTCACTGGTTTTCTTGGCAAGCGTAGAAGTCCAGAATACGAGTCCGTTGTCGAAAACTTGATGGAAGCTTTCAAAGCTCATGGGTCGCGCATGTCCATAAAAATGCACTTTTTGTGGTCCCACTTGGACTATTTTCCTGAAAATTGCGGGGATTATAGTGAGGAATAGGGTGAACGATTTCACCAAGATATCAAAATAATGGAAGAGAGGTACCAGGGAAACTGGGATATCAATATGCTGGCGGACTATTGCCGGTGTTTGAAGCGAGACGTGCCCGAAGAAAAACAGACGGAAAGCCAAAAAAACTTCATTCCTTCCTCAATAAACTTTTTTCCATATTCATTGTATGAATAAAAGTATTTATTCACACAATGTTTTCATTTTTCACGAGTGTTCTTATAATATTACTCGTATCTACAGTGTTTAAGCTAAAAAAATCAATAAATTTGGGGATAAAATTGGACTTATAATAAATGGCCAATAGAGAAAAAACCTGACCTGATTGAGGAAAACCAATGTCATTTTCGAATTCAGCATGGTCGAATTATATAATATGAGTTGAAAAAACCCTCACAGCAGACAAAATAATTTCATATGCATACCAGTGTTATTCAAGGAAGGAAGATGTTGACTTCTATTTTGCGGCAACTGTTGATGATATTTATGTTACTTTATTGATTAATGAAAATGATTAGGCTCTTCAAGTTATAAGAGATTTCTTTCGTAATAATTGATAAATACGAAACACAAAAAATATATGCAAACAGGATGATGATGCTTAGACTACTCAAGTTGATGAAGTTCTCTCTTTCTCATATACAGGGTGTCCGAGAATTATCTGTACAATTTTTGGCTGTTATTAAAAGTCAACCATGAAGTGTAGAAATTCCAGTGTTGTCCCATTTTACAGAGAATCTCATTAAGTGTTTTCTGATACCACGTTTTGACAAGTTTTTTAGAAATGTACGCGAGTGACAGACATTGATGATTTAAAAGCAAGAATCACAGCTGCTATTGAGCGAATTGATGTGGATATGCTGCAGCGTACATAGCAACATTTGGAGTATCGATTGGATGTTTTGCGAATCACTAATGGTGCACATATCGAATGTTTGTAACAACGTTACTTTAATAAAAGAAACTTTTGAAAATACAGATTCTAAATAATCTTGTTTAAGAATTTTACGTGTTATCAAGAATTTTATTAAAAGATGAAATTGTACAGATAATGTTCGGACACACTGGAATTTCTAAAAAACTTGTCAAAACTTGGTATCAGAAAAAACATAATGAGATTCTCTGTAAAATGGGACAACACTGGAATTTCTACACTTCATGGTTGACTTTTAATAACAGCCAAAAATTGTACAGATAATTCTCGGACACCCTGTATTGTATCGACGTAATACTGTAAATATATTTCAAGTTTCTGCATAAATAAACTTGTATTTCACGGAAAACAAAGACTTCCCTCAATCTTCTATCACCTCCAAACAGTCCAAACGGTGTCTTTCTAATCGGTACTTTAGTTATGCAAAGGTGTGTGTGTGTGTGTGTGTGTGTGTGTGTGTGTGTGTGTGTGTGTGTGTGTGTGTGTGTGTTATTCATATCGACTGAATACAATCAATGAAGAGAGAAGAGACACAGCAGATTACATCGATCAACTCTGCCTAAAAGCTTAAATCGGATTAAAAACATATAGAAAATCATCCTAATGATAAGTTTTTAACGGTTTCACGAACTTTTTCTAAGTTCAGCCAAATGTTTGGTGTGCAAAAGTTACGAACAGACTAACAAAATGTTAAATTAAGGCGAGAAAGGAGCGAACTGCGATAGTGTTCCGTTAACAAGAATGGATAGGTTTGGAGGTACCACCATGAATGCGGCGAACACTATAATCACCAGCTAAGTTCTCGTCACTCCACAATCTCAACTTATACGAGTAACAACTAAAATGGAAAAGGAAGCGTGTATCAATACTTTTTTTGCATCACCTGAAGATCAGGGCCCCCAGCCTTCTTTAGTTAGCTTTATAAGGCCAATTAACGAAAATATCACGACCTAACCTAACCAATCGTCAAGGGCGTACAGTTGACCAAACGATTGGTTAGGTTAGGTCGTGATATTTTCGTTAGTTAGCCTTACAAGGCTAACTAAAGAAGGCTGGGGGCCCTGATCTTCGGGTGATTCCTTTTTTTTAATATTTATTGTTTTAAACATTACTAAGACTAATAAGTACATTTTTATTAAAACCCGTTCGGGATAATGTTCATGTAGTTTTCACCTGTGCTAAAAATCGGCCATTACACACTTTTCAATTGGTGATTCTCTCGTGCAGTTAAAACAGAATGTATTGGCTACTCTTCATCTGTATTCAAAAGAAAATTTTTGAAACGAGGCACATTGATCTAATCATAACACCCAAAGATAGTCGTTATCCTCATACAATACAGATTTTAGAGAAATACAGTGAAATTATTATTTTAAACTAATTTCAGAGCATTACAAAAGCAAGTACCAAAAATCGTCTCGATTACTATGGATTTGTGCATTTGATGTCAGAAATCACGCATAGTATACTCTTATTTCACACCAAACCAATTTACTAATTACTTCAGAAAGGATTTGTGCATTCAGTATTTCGTGTTCATTAATCGCAAAGCTTTTTCGACCGCGACTAGCACTTCGCGGATGGCCATTCTGAAGGCTATAACGTTTCTCAGAAGAAACTACACCACACGCACTTTACACCAAAAGATAGAGGACGTGGTCGCAAATAATTTGATGTAAACATAGAACAAATTTGCTCACTACAAAAATGTGAGCAAAGTTTATATGGCCAAAATGTTGTTCAGATGAGTAAGGGCGTTTGACCGCGTGACGCTGGGCGGATTTTATTCGTTGAGTGCGCTAAGCTCCATCCATCCAGTCAGACCACGCTTGTACAAAATTTTGTACTTGTTTTGTGAAATCGAGGAAAGGCAAATTAGTCCATAAATTTACAAAAATACCACAGCCATTAAAATTTTGAGTTTCACACCCATAGCCAGTGAGACCAACAAATGTCCGTCAAGACTTAACACGTTTAGGGTACTAACAGGCACAAACTTTGGACACCAGCAGGAAACAACATCACTCATATACAAACAATATATTCGCTCAGTTATGGGATGTTGTGTTGTTATTATTATTGTTGTTGTTGTTGTTTAGCCGATCAGCCCACCCTGATCGAGCAAGCCGGCGGCACGCAGGTAACCGATCGCCCTCTCCGGAGTGGACCAGAGGTTCAGCGCACTAGTGATGTTGTGTTGTGTTCGTTGTTGTGCTCGAGCGGTACAGTCTGTCATAATGTGTTCAATTGTTTGTGGTGTGTCCTGGCACAGGTGGCAGGTGTCGTCTGTGGAGTTGTCTAGTCTGTGTTTATATGTCCGTAAGTTGGGGTGATGTCCACATCAGAATCGTGCTAAGTTAACTCGATCCGATCTGCTCAGGATGATCTCTGACCTGTTAATGGGTAGCGGCTTCGCGTCTAGGACCGCATTCGGACCGAGTCGTGTCAGTGCTTTGTGGGTTAGGTGTGTGTATGTGTTTTCTGTACTGTGTGATGTTTGTGGGGCGTGGTATGGAATGGAGTATTTGGTTATAATGTCTCTCTGGTGTTACCTTAATGGTGCGAGGTGTCGGTGCATGATTGTACATGTAGTGGCAAGGGTGTTGTGGGTTAGTTGTCGCTGCTACCATGAATTATGTTCCCCTCATGTCTAAATGTTCCCTAACTTTCAGTATTTTTGTTTGTGTGTGCAGGTGTTCTATTGGTGTTGTTTGAGTACATCCTGTAATAATACGAAGTGCGTTGTTTTGTATTGTCTGTAAGGTGTTTGTGTGTGTGTGTGTATGAGATAATGGGTGCCCAGCATGGGCTAGCAAAGTCCATAACTGAGCGAATATATTGTTTGTATATGAGTGATGTTGTTTTCTGCTGGTGTCCAAAGTTTGTGCCTGTTAGTACCCTAAGCGTGTTAAGTCTTGACGTACATTTGTTTTTAATGTCCTGAATGTGGTTTGCAAAAGATAATGATGTATTGTATATGACCCCAAGTATTTTGGTCCTGTGAGTGTGTGGAATGCTGGTGTTGTTTAGTGTAAACTGTGGAGTTATCTGGTGTTCTTTTGTATTGCTTGTAAGCAAGGTGATGGTTGATTTTGTGGGCGCTACTTTGAGTCTATTGTGTGTGAGCCAGTCTTGTATACTGTTTATGTATGTTTGTAGGTTATTTGTAGCGGTGTTGATGTTTTGTGGGTGGATGTTAGAGTGATGTCATCTGCATATGATGATAAGGTAAGCTTGTTATCTATGGGTGTTGGAATATCATGCATGTATAAGTTGAAGTGTGTTGGTGAGAGAACAGAGCCTTGAGGGAGCCCGTTCGGAAAAAGCTTGTTTTTGGATGACTTGCCATTAAATGTGACATGTGAGTATCTTCCTGAGAGATAGTTGCTCAGCCAGCTTTTGGTGTTATTGTGCATGTTTGTGTTGAGTATTTTGTTTATGAGAGGGAAGCGTGGGATAGCATCAAATGCTTTACTAATGTCTATTGTTGCTAATAGTGTACGTTGAGCTGGTCGTCTGGAGTTGATGCCATCCATGATGTGCTGCGTGAGGTTAGTGAGTAATGTCGTGGTTGAGTGGTGAGGTCTGAATCCATGTTGAGTAGGCGATAGTGGAATGTGTGGGTTGGTGATTTGTAAGATTAGTCTTTCTGTTACTTTGGAAGGTGTGCATAGTAAAGTATTGGGTCTATAGGAAGCTGGTTCTGTTGGATTTTTGTTTGGTTTGAGTAGTGTAATAATTTTACCTTGTTTCCAATGTCAGGAATAATACAGTGCTGGCATGAATATGTGCTGATATTTGTGAGAGCTAGTATTCCTTGTGGGCCTAAGTGTTTAAGGTGTATGTTAGATATGTTGTCTGGTCCAGAAGCCTTCGAATTCTTAATGTTTTTGATGATCTTAGTGGTCTGGTCTGTATTGAAGGGTGTAATGGTCGTGTCGAGTCTGTAGGTTTTCTTGTGTCTGGCTGTTTGTCTGTCTGCGTGTTTCTGGTTGTTGTCTCTGTTTAAGTGACTTATCTTTGCGTAGTGATTAACTAGAATGTTAGCTTGTTGTGTGTATGTTGGGATATTATTTTGGCTGCAACAGATAGCCGCGTGTGAGGTGTGAATGCCGCTGTTAGAGTGGGTAATGCTGTTTATAGTCTTGTATAGCCTGGATGTATCTGTGGAGTGGTTTAGTGTTATGAATTCCCTGAATGTTTCTGTTTGTTTTTCTTTGAGTTTGTTGTTTATTTCTGTGTTGAGCTGTTGTATCTGCTGTTTTATGGCTTCTGTGTGTGGTGTTTGTGTGTTATATTTGAGGTTGTTACGTTGCCTTATGAGGTGGGCTATTTCTCTAGTGTAATTTGGGTTGTATTTCCTAATGTTGCCCTTGGGTATGTATTTGTTTGCATTATTGATAATCTGATTAAACATCTTGAGTGTTGTATTGATGTTTATGATGGGTGTGCTGTTTAATGTAGTGAATTGTTCCTCAGTCTGTATTTTGAACTGTTCCCAATCAGCTTTCTTGTAATTTCTGTAAATGTGCCTAAGGCTGTTGGGGCAGAGTGTAGAACGTGTTGTAGTGATGATGAGCAGGTGGTCTGATGACAGTTGTTTTTCTGTTCTCCAGTATGTATGCGTTGCTAGTGAGGGGGAACAGAACGCGTTGTCTGGGGAGGAGTTTGAGTATCCTGCTTGATGTGGTATGTGTGTATGTTCTTCTGTATTGTTTGTTGCGAGAGCGGATGCAATGGAAGCATCCAACATCTCCCGTTGCAAGGAAGTTCAAAGCGTAGCCGTCAGCAGGTAAAGTTATGCTAACACTGTTTTGGGTTACACGAGGCCCTATCCTTGAACATTATCTAGAGCGTGGAACTACATTAACAAGTGCATCGTATTCTGACATGCTTCGGAATGAGTTCAAGCAAGCAATTCGCACAAAACGGAGAGGGAGATTGTCGGAAGGTGTTATTCTGTTACACGACAATGCGCGCCCTCATACCGCTGCAGAGACTAGAAAATGCCTTCAAGAACTTAAATTTGAATTTCTCGACCATCCAGCCTGCAGTCCAGACCTGGCACCGTCAGATTTTACCTGTTTGGACCACTAAAAGACGCTTTGAGAGGTCAGTGATTCCAAGGCGATGATGACCTGAAGGAGGCGGTGCATGACTGGCTACGCACACAGCCAAAAACATTCTTTTGTGATGGCATTAGGAAGCTTGTAGATCGCTGGACTAAGTGTATTGAGAAACAGGGAGACTATGTTGAGAAGTGATGTTTATAATCTATCAGATGTGAAAATAAAATTGTGAAAATAAAAAGTGCGGATACTTATTGAATTACCCTCGTAGTTACCAGTTTTATAGAGTAATGTTGGCACGATAATAATAATAATGATAATAATTAAATGATCCGATAATAGTTATAATTGATTGTTAATGATGATGCTGAATGAGGCTGGAGTGACCATGATCCTTTTAGATCAAATAATGTTGTTAATTAGATTGATTGATTGAGTTTTTTTTCTTTATTAAACAAAATAAATGATTTAGGAATAAGGCAAAATGTAAGTTCGTTGTTTACAGTCGAAATTAGATGTACACTTGAATAATGACTTTAATATTAATAATGCGCGAGGTAATGATTAGTCTTTATATAAAGTTCGGTGAATGACACCAGGCCAAAATGGGGCCTGCACAAATGGTGTTCACATGGTGGTAGCTCTCGTGTCACTGATTTTCGGAGAGAGAGGGAGAGTTGAGGGGCGTCGAGAAATCTTTGTAACGAGTTGAGGCGTGATGCTTTATAGTAGTCCCGCGCTGTGACGTCATCTTGGTCGTGTTTGTGTTGATGGAACATCGCTAAAGTGTTTGAAAGCGTCTTTGCCACTATATATATATACAGGGTGGGCCGAAAGTCTGGATCCATAGGAAAATATTTATTTTAATACATAAATTACAACAAATGGTAAATACTTAAAATGAATATCAACTTTAACTCGCAAATGCGTATCCGTGATACTGTACAGTGGTTCGTACTCCAGTATAAACAAATTATAACAAATGCTCAAATTGGCGGCCTCTGACATCGACACTCTTAGGGATGGAATTTATGATTTTTAATAATTCTTCGAATTGACGTTCTCGAGATGCGTGTTTCATTTGATAATCTTCTTGTTGACTTTACTGGACTATTCGTTAAAGTTTCACATACCATTGCAGAGGTATTTTCATCAGTTGCAGTTTTTGGACGACCAGAACGCCGTCGATTATGTACACTTCCTGTTTCTTTGAAACGTTTAAACAACTTGCCAACAGTCGCATGTGTTACTGGATGCTTATCAGGATGATTTCTATTGAATTCGGTAGCAACTTCTCTGTGTGTAGCGCCCTGTCTTGCGTACATGAGCACAAGTTCTACCCGGTCTTCTGTTGTTAGATTCGAAGCCATTTCTGGGCTGAAATAAAAAAGTATTTGAGTATTTATACTGGAGTACGAACTACTGTACAGTATCACGGATACGCATTTACGAGTTAAAGTTGATATTCATTTTAAGTATTTACCATTTATTGTAATTTATGTATTAAAATAAATATTTTCCTATGGATCCAGACTTTCGGCCCACCCTGTATATATATATATATATATATGTGGCAGAGACGTTTTCAAATACTTTAACCCTTTACTGCCCAAATATTTTGTAGGGTTAAGTTATGAATGCGTGTATTTGAAAGGTTACAAATTTGTCCTTTTGGGCAGTAAAGGGTTAATGATGTTCCATCAACACAAACACGACCAAGATGACGTCACAGCGTGGGACTACCTCAAGCATTCTTTCTGCCTTGCCTCACACCTCAATCTTGTTATAAGGATTTCTCGAGTAGGACACTACCATCGCACCTCGACCTCTCTCTCTGAAGAACCAGTGACACGAAAGCTACCATCATGTAAACATTATTGTGCAGTACCCATTTCGGCCTGGTGTCATTCACCTAACTTTAAATAAATGAAGTCATTATTCAAGTGCACATTTAATTTCAACTGTAAACAACCAACTTTTATTTTGTCTCATTCATAAATCATTTAGGTACGTATTAACGGGGGCCACCACATATTGATGAGTATTAGGTTAAGTTGTAATATTTTCGTTAGTTGAAAATTTCTAATACATCATATTTTTTAAATAGCAATATTTTTTAAAATATTTTTTATACAATTTTCTGAAAAAAATTATTTTTTTTTAGGCTTATTCATGATGAAAATTTGGGATCGACCAAAAAGTGAAGATGCGGTCTCTTTTTTGCATATTAATCATTGTAAATATTTGAAATATAAATCATTGTAAATTTTTTAAAAATATGGTGTATTATAAATTTTCAACTAACGAAAATATTACAACTTAACCAAACCAATCATCAATATGTGGTGGCCCCCCGTTAATATGTAAGTATTAAACAATTCCTGCGACCACACCACCCGGAAAATGATTAGCAGCCAGTCCACAGCAGGATCACCAGCTGCTTTTAGTGTTTTTGTAATAATTGCATTTGGTCCGGGAGTTTCATTATTTTTCATCCTCTTTAGTGCTTGAATAACCTCCTCTCTAGTGATCTTTCTATCCCCCTCATTCTCCTCATGATTTACCCGCTCCTCCCGTCTCACCTCATCATATTGGTTCTCGTTATTCAAAAGATGTCTAAAGTATTCGTTCCAGCGTGCGGCCACCTCGCTTTTATCAGTGAGGACTTCACCATGTGCATTTTTAATCGCCACTGTTGTTTTCTTGCTTTCTCTATTTTTATACTTCTTAGCCATGCTATACAGTAACTTCTTCGAGCCTTGAAATCCTCTTCTAAGTCTCCACCTATTTTCTCCCACACAGAGCGTTTCGCTCCTTTTAACCTCGTTGGTGTGATTTCTCATTTGGACATATTCTTGCCTTGTTTGCTCATTTCTATCCTTAAGCCATCTCCTAAAAGCACGCATCTTATCTGTCACTGCCTCCTTTACCTCCTGGGTCCACCATAAAGGAAGAAAACTCATTCTATTAATCAACCTAATTAATAACATTATTTGATCTGTAGTACCATCTGTGTCTTTTGACTCGGATCATAGACTTGTTAAAGCCAAAATTTTGTTTCCAGTACCACAAATATAAAAAAGCCTAGGAAAAGTGTGTGCACGGAGAATATACCAGAAAAACGGAGATTAGAACTAGAACTGAGGCGGCTTTCGGACAAAGGGTAGCTACGGAAATAGTGGGAGGAGGTTTGGGTTGAGTTTAGGAGAACGATGGAAGGAATACAGCGAGATGTGATTGGAGAAAGGGCAGTTAGAGGGTCAAAAAAGAAAAAGACGGCATGGTGGACCCAGGAGGTAAAGGAGGCAGTGACAGATAAGATGCGTGCTTTTAGGAGATGGCTTAAGGATAGAAATGAGCAAACAAGGCAAGAATATGTCCAAATGAGAAATCACACCAACGAGGTTAAAAGGAGCGAAACGCTCTGTGTGGGAGAAAATAGGTGGACTTAGAAGAGGATTTTCAAGGCTCGAAGAAGTTACTGTATATCATGGCTAAGAAGTATAAAAATGGAGAAAGCAAGAAAACAACAGTGGCGATTAAAAATGCAGATGGTGAAGTCCTCACTGATAAAAGCGAGGTGGCCGCACGCTGGAACGAATACTTTAGACATCTTTTGAATAACGAGAACCAATATGATGAGGTGAGACGGGAGGAGCGGGTAAATCATGAGGAGAATGAGGGGGATAGAAAGATCACTAGAGAGGAGGTTATTCAAGCACTAAAGAGGATGAAGAATGATAAAACTCCCGGACCAGATGCAAATGTCACAGAAACACTAAAAGCAGCTGGTGATCCTGCTGTGGACTGGCTGCTAATCATTTTCCGGGTGGTGTGGTCGCAGGGAATTGTACCGGCAGAATGGGGCAGAGCAATTATATGTCCTATCTATAAAAAGAAGGGAAGTGAGCAGGAATGTCAAAACTATTGTGGCATATCTTTGATGTGTCATGTGGAGAAAATATGAAAGGATTTTGGAACATAGAATACGAAACATACTGGAACCTGGGTTACTGGAGTATCAATGTGGCTTTCATGCAGGCCGGAGTACTATAGATCAAATTTCAGCCATAAGACAATATCTTGAGAAGAGCCGAGAATTCAATTTGGACCGCTTCATATGTTTCTTGGATCTGAAAAAGCCATTTGATAATGTGCCCAGGGAGAAGCTGTGGGTGGTTCTGAGTGAGTGTGTGCCACCCAGGTTTCTGAGAGCAGTAATGAGCACCTATAGGGTCTCCCAGAGCACGGTGGTGGGATCGAAGGAGTGGTTTGATGTAAGTACAGGAGTTAAACAAGGGAGTGTTCTGTCACCCATTTTATTTATTGCCTACATTAACAGGGTTATGGAACACATAACTGAGGAAATTGAAGAGGAAATAGAAATTTTTGGATATGCTGATGATGTGGCTGTTGGGACTAACACAGCACAATCCCTGGAGAGAATTATGCAGAGGTGGGATGAGAGATTGAGGGAGTATGGACTGAAATTGAATTATGATAAAACTGAATATATGGTGGTAACGAGGGGAGCGAATGAGGATGGAATCTTTGTTGGGGAAAGGGAAATGAAAAAGACAGACACATTTAAATACCTCGGTAGTGTGACAGCAAATGATGCGGGTATGGATGCAGAGGTGAATGAAAGAATTGTTAAATATAGCAGAAATGTTTCCTTCATTTACCCCCTATTGAAAGACCAAAACATCCCCAAAAAGGTAAAGACGCATATATATTCAACAATATTGAAACTAATCTTACTATACGACAGCGAGACTTGGGCCCTAAACACGAGGACGAGGGGAAAACTGAAAGCAGCTGAAATGAGGGTCCTGAGATTGATAGGAGTAAGTAGATTGGATAAAATAAGGAACACTGAAATAAGAAGGCGATTGGGCGTAACTTCAGTTAATGAGAATATTGAGAGGAACCAACTGAGATGGTACGGGCAAGTCCAACAAATGCCGATGGAAAGGACAGCAAGAACTGGAATGGGCCCCTCAAAACAGAAGACCAGTTGGAAGACCCAAGATCCGATGGATGGATAACATCAAGAGTAGTGTCGAGAAGTGTGGAATCAGTCTCCAACGGGCGAACTTGATGTGTGGAGATCGTGAGGCATGGAGGGGTCTCGTCCGAGGGCTCCCAACTGACAGACCGCTTTAGGTCTACCGGGCGCCTGGTAAGAAAGGTAAGAAATTTGATCTGAAAGGATCATGGTGACCTCAGCCTTATCAATCATTAACAATCAATCGTAACCTTTATCATTATTATTATTAGTGCCAACGAGGCACTAAATATATACACACACACACACATATATATATATATATATATGCACAAGTAAAAATAAACTAGAAAATATGAACCATTACTTTCGTACCGACCCTCGTATGTAAAAGTCGAATTTTCAGTGGCATTGGTTTGAATCTCACCGAAGTAAGGTAACTTTATTTCTAATGTAGTTAATCTTGAAACTTACGTTGCTGTTTGTATGTTGTTCCTGATTAACATGAAATTGATATGCATGTAATTACACTAGATTTATGAAAATAAACTGAAATCGTATTTAACTGACATTTCCTTCATTAGATGGCGCCACCCACTGCGATTAAATTATTTTCAAGGAATCAATTCCTCAAAAAGTATTTCATCAAACATCGAAGTTTGATGAAAATACTATCATCACCTGGGGACACTTGTTCGATGAAAGAATTTTCTACATTTTGATGAAAATTCACTATATATGTTAACCTTTCATACCCAAATTAAGTCGAAAAGTAGGCGGAATCAGTTGATGCAAAAATCGTCCTTATACCCTTATAAATAAGGTCTAAAATTGCTTCCAAAGTTAACGATGAAAATTTCACACACTGGGCATTAAAGGGTTAAAAACCGTTTCTATTTTTTTTAACTTCAAATTTTTAACGCCAATTTTTTTTATTATTCTTGTCCTTTTTCTTTAAAGCTTGTTATTATGTACACAAAAAAGATTTGCCTCTTTGCACGATGTATTTTTCAGACTAGTAGTAGGTATGCGTTTCTCAAAATTAACTAATAAAGCATGGTATTCGTATTCCTCAAGGCTCTGTACTATGTTCAGTACTGTTTTTAATGACCATAAATGCTTTTCCCTTAACCTATGAAAATACATTTCCGAAAAAAAGTTCGACTACAATCAAACTTAAAAGAATAAAAAATTACTAGTTGGTAATATTGTTTTTCTTTGAATATTTTATTATTTTTGGTGACTAGTAAAATTTAAAAAATTAAACCAATTTTTACCAATTAGAATATTTTTGTTTTTAAAAATTTATAATTATCACCAGAAAGAATAAAATACCCAAATAAAAACATTAATAATTTTTTATACTTCTCAGAAATTGTTTCTAGGTGAACTTTTTTTCAGAAACTGCTTCTAATATTTTAAGAATTAAAAAATGTATATATATATATATATATATTATATATGAAAATTATTTCACGAAAGTAACACGTAAAAAATATTTATGATGAATAAAACCACGAAGGAAAGGAAACAAAATGGTTTTATTCATCATATATATATATATATATATATATATATATGAATAGAAACGACATAAGTATTAAGGAACGTTTCTGCACACGAGGAGGAGAGATAACGAAATAATGAAAAATGAGGCGAACCGCCTGGGAATCGAACCCAGGGCCTTCCAATTGCCGGTCGGACGCTCTACCATTATGCTACGGACCTCACTCAATCACAAATCGAAATTCTCCCAAATAGGGCAGAAACCAATGCCCTCAGAGAGCACCCTCGCAAATCGTGAATATGCGCAAATAACTGCAATGACCGCGCAGTATATAAATGAATAGAAACGACATAAGTATTAAGGAACGTTTCTGCACACGAGGAGGAGAGATAACGAAATAATGAAAAATGAGGCGAACCGCCTGGGAATCGAACCCAGGGCCTTCCAATTGCCGGTCGGACGCTCTACCATTATGCTACGGACCTCACTCAATCACAAATCGAAATTCTCCCAAATAGGGCAGAAACCAATGCCCTCAGAGAGCACCCTCGCAAATCGTGAATATGCGCAAATAACTGCAATGACCGCGCAGTATATAAATGAATAGAAACGACATAAGTATTAAGGAACGTTTCTGCACACGAGGAGGAGAGATAACGAAATAATGAAAAATGAGGCGAACCGCCTGGGAATCGAACCCAGGGCCTTCCAATTGCCGGTCGGACCGACCGGCAATTGGAAGGCCCTGGGTTCGATTCCAGGCGGTTCGCCTCATTTTTCATTATTTCGTTATCTCTCCTCCTCGTGTGCAGAAACGTTCCTTAATACTTATGTCGTTTCTATTCATTTATATACTGCGCGGTCATTGCAGTTATTTGCGCATATTCACGATTTGCGAGGGTGCTCTCTGAGGGCATTGGTTTCTGCCCTATTTGGAGAATTTCGATTTGTGATTGAGTGAGGTCCGTAGCATAATGGTAGAGCGTCCGACCGGCAATTGGAAGGCCCTGGGTTCGATTCCCAGGCGGTTCGCCTCATTTTTCATTATTTCGTTATCTCTCCTCCTCGTGTGCAGAAACGTTCCTTAATACTTATGTCGTTTCTATTCATTTATATACTGCGCGGTCATTGCAGTTATTTGCGCATATTCACGATTTGCGAGGGTGCTCTCTGAGGGCATTGGTTTCTGCCCTATTTGGGAGAATTTCGATTTGTGATTGAGTGAGGTCCGTAGCATAATGGTAGAGCGTCCGACCGGCAATTGGAAGGCCCTGGGTTCGATTCCCAGGCGGTTCGCCTCATTTTTCATTATTTCGTTATCTCTCCTCCTCGTGTGCAGAAACGTTCCTTAATACTTATGTCGTTTCTATTCATTTATATACTGCGCGGTCATTGCAGTTATTTGCATATATATATATATTATATATATATGTGTGTGTGTGTGTGTGTGTGTGTAGCTTCCAGACTTTTTAAGAAGTCGGAAAAGTAGGAAATTTTCCCCATTTCATACATCAGGCCAATTAGGGTGATCTTATGCCTATGTTAAGTGTACATTAGGTTAGATCAGTGATTCCAAACTTTTAGTCATTACCCCATTTTTAATGGATACCTTTATAATGACCCCCACCCTAACTGTACCGACGTAAAGCCAATCCCAGTGTTGCCATGTCGTTTATTTATGCACTTTCTGTACTTTAGAAGTACATGCAGAGTACCTACCATATCACCCAATGAAAAAGCCAAATTACACCAATGGAGTAATTTACCCATAGTTTGGGAAACGCTGGGTTAGATGGTCCAGGTTGGTTAGTACTTTCCAACGTCACCAACTTTCGGCCAATTAGGGGACATGAGCGATGAGTGTCGCCAAAAGAAATTACGTGGCCATGAAACTAATTATATATATATATATATATACACACACACACAGGGTGTTTCAGGAGGAAAGGTTAATACTTCGGGAGGTGATAGTATCGGTCATTGTGAGAAAAAGTTAATATGAACATGTGTCTAATTCTGAATGGTTACGGAGATAGAGCTGTTTGAATCTGATGCGCGCGCAGCTCTTCCTCCCCCTTTCCTCCCATATAACCTTGAACCATGTAAGCTGTAATGTAAGCATGTAACATAAGCCAATCGACAGCTGACTATTGTGAGTGACGTTGTTTGGTGTTTGAAGCAGTGTTAAGAATGCCACACACCTTCACACATGCCGAATATGCAGATATGGTGTATGTCTACGGTTTTTGCGATGGAAGTGCAACAGCTGCTGTTACAGAATACCGTCGACGGTTTCCGAAACAGAATTCCGGATCGAAGGGTGTTTACCAGGGTTTTCAACACACTGCGAGATTGGTACACTTCCCAGCGCTCATGTTTCATCTGAACGTGAAGGTCAACAAGATGTGGATGAAGTGGAAAACATTCTTCAGTTGGTAGAGCGTAGTCCTACTACTAGCTCACGAAGAATTTCTACACGTCTCGGTGTACCACACACAAGAGTATGGCGAACATTACGTGAGGAAGGCTTGCATCCATATCATGTACAGCGTGTACAACACCTTCAACCAGGAGACGCTGCCATGCGACTGGAATTTTGTCATTGGGTAAATGCTAATCGCCGATTGCTTCGATTAATACTGTTCACCGATGAAGCTACTTTCACCCGTGACGGTATCAACACTACTCGTAACTCTCATCGGTGGTCAGACGAAAATCCAAGTACCACTGTGGAAACAAATTTTCAACATCGCTTCTCTGCCAATATGTGGTGCGGTATCATCGATGATCAGCTGATTGGCCCTTTTACTTTAGAGAATCGTCTTACAGGACAAAGTTACCTAGAATTTCTGCAAAATGAACTGCCAGGACTATTGGAGGATGTTCCTTTGGCTACACGCGCTGGTATGTACTTTCAGCATGACGGAGCTCCTCCACATTCTACCCGTCTGGTGATGCAATACCTAAATCAAACTTTCCCTGTTCGATGGATCGACCACGGTGGTCCCATTCAATGGCCACCAAGGTCTCCAGACCTCTCTCCGTTAGATTATTGTTTGTGGGGGTGGATGAAAAGTCAAGTTTACAAAAGAAAGGTGGATACACGAGACGAATTGCTCGCGCGCATTTTGGATGCTGCTGCCCGCATAAAGGAACGTCAAGATCAACTCAGACGAACAACACGCGATCTTCGCACACGAGTTGCAAAGTGCATTGAGGTTGACGGTGGGATTTTCGAAAACATATTGTAAACTAACAAATTTGTCATTTCTGTATCTGATACCATTCAAAATGCCAATGTTTAAACATTAAATGTTAGAAACAGTAATTGGTTTCTCTTTCTTGATTACCATTAGCAATGCTTTTGTATTTGTAGATTCAAGCAGCTCTATCTCCGTAACCATTCAGAATTAGACACATGTTCATATGAACTTTTTTCTCACAATGACCGATACTATCACTTACCGAAGTATTGACCTTTCCTCCTGAAACACCGTGTGTGTGTGTATATATATATATATATATATATATGGGATGAATTTCACATCTGAACACATGAAATGAATGAATGATGCAAACCCAAAAGGAAAAAATTATTCCAAGGCCTTTCGTGTTTATATATATATATATATATAGGGTTATTCAAAATGATTCACCTGATTTCAAATGAGAATATTTTTTAATGTTACAAATACAGTGATTTGTGATACATCAACCAAAAGAAAAACTGTCCAAATTTTGTCTCTCACCTCATAAATGCTCTATGTGACTTCCCCTAGTTACACGAGCAACGTCGACACGATAGTCGAATTCCCCCATACTCGCTCCAGCATGTCCGTTGTCACTGACTCTACGGCAGTAACAATGCGAGTTCGGAGCTCATCCAAAGATGTGGGC
Organism: Bathynomus jamesi; assembly: GCA_023014485.1. NCBI lineage: Eukaryota > Metazoa > Arthropoda > Malacostraca > Isopoda > Cirolanidae > Bathynomus > Bathynomus jamesi. The sequence goes on from JAJOZX010002805.1 coordinate 419,444, forward strand.
AACGGTGGCACGTACACAGTATCCTTAACGTACCCCCAAAGGAAGAAGTCGCACGGTGTAAGATCCGGCGACCTAGGGGGCTCGAAAACTGCAACACACAAAACGCCTTCTGCTGTCCGGACGCCATTTTCACACTGACTGTTTGTTGCTAGGCTAGGCCACGGCGTGACTTTGGAGCCCTCTCGCGGTGATCTTGTAAAACTGGGAGATTTCCTCTTTCATGTGGTGTATGCCCAGTTGATGCACGGTTGATAGGTACGGAAGTATTCTCAGTTGAAATCGGATGAATCATTTTGAATAGCCCTGTATATGTATATATAACACACACACACACACATATATATATATATATATATATATATATATATATATATATATATACAGGGTGTCCATAAAGTCACGCATCATACGAAAATACATTTTTTTGTTTATTTATTTGTTCAAAATGATTCCCACCAATCTCAAAACATGTTTGTAAATGAAAAAGAAGATTTCTTTGAATGTTCCTCAACATATTTGGCCTGATGGAGACATAAATAAATAGACATTGCTTATGTTCCTATGATGCATGACTTTATGGACACACACACACACACATATATATATATACACGCACCAGAATAATTTGACTGAAGCTTGACACATTAAATGCATGACGTCACATGATAAAATTCACACTTCCATAAGTTTTGTGAACGAAGTTAATATTTTAGTTTGTATCGTAAGTATGCCAAGAACTGAGATCACGTGACATTTCCCATTTTGTTTGGGCTGTTTTAAGGGCGGCCAAAGTCAAGGACAGATTGGCAAAGAACTTGGCATTTGATGCACATGTGGGACATATTATAGCGAAGTTCAGTGCAGAGAATCCAAGTGCTGCCACGAAGCGACCTGAGAGGCCTTCATCGGCGACATCAAGGCTGACTGAAGCGTGCCTTGGCTCGCCGTCAGGAATCCGTCGTTAACGTTGCCTCTGCATAGAATGAATACCGAAAGAGAGTAATGTATCCCCCATAACCGTAGCTACATACGAAAGAAGTATGGTTCAACGGAACATTTACTCTCAGACAGAAAATAGAAGAGGCTGAAAAATTTTTGGATCACGAACTTATGGAGGAAGAGCTTTGGGTTTTTGGCGGCACGCGCATGCTGTTCTCAAATGAATATAAAATTTCAGTTACGTTTGGAGGGTGGGCCTGTGTAGGGAGGAAATCAAGCGGAGTCGTCTTCGACTCATAGTAATGTTCACTGATGGACGTTCAAATTCGTCTAAATGCCTGATGAGGCGTTGACTTCCACTGTCCCAACAACTGAGGCATCCTGCCCCATGACCTTTATACTCTTCAGGAAGGAGAGACTGCATGTTATACCTCACATACGTCCACACAATGAAAGAAGCGTCTAGGCATTTTACTCCTTGGGTTCTGCGAACCCTGACACGTACCCCATCTAGGAAATGTAGATACACTTGACCCGAAAGCTAAAGGCACCCCTCACATATAACACAACTGAAGGTAACACTAACAAATAAATGGAATAACGTGAATCAAGATGTTCTACAAAACGTTGTCATTTACATGCCACTCCGGATTCGGACTCGTTTTTTTTTTTTCACCTGGAAAGGGCGGAGCGACCCGCATAAAATATTTACCCAATTGCTTGCCTATTCCTTTGTTCTATCACTTTGTTCGAAAACATCATTTCATAAATTATTCTAGCAGGAACGTACGTGTGTGTGTGTGACTAAATGACTAAATAGACGCGTAATTTTGAAATACTGCTGGTTTACATACATTGTAAACGGACTAACTTAGCCGTCAAAGGCTACGATGGTGGCCACATCCGAACACCGTTTTCCCTTAGATAGGCGAGGTTAAGCGACGTTGGGTCTATTCAGTAGTCAGACGAGTGATTATCCTTCGTGTTCAGATAATGTAGCGACCCTTAGATGATTCAGATCTCGCGTATAAAGCCGTAGGTCCCCTCCGTCCCATGACCTTTGCCGTTATGGAGAGGATTAAACAATGCCGAGCATTATATGACTGAATAAAATCAAACAATGAAAGCCCTAAAATGGTAAACCATTAAAACCAATTTTCACGAGTGTCACATTTTTTCCGAATTCAAATACTACGTATATGTAACGATTACATTTGTAGTATTTGATCATCGATTGAAGATAAAGCGAAGAATGGATACACGCCTTCGGAGGCACGAAATGATTACGCAATAATGCTGCATCGATTAACAAAAGGAAATTGAGTGTATCAAAGATATTGTGCACCATTGTCACCTTAATGACAACCTGAAGAGAGGAACATAATTCGTACTGACCTCCGTATTGAACAGAATATCAAATGAGAACACAGTCATAAAGCTTTTTTCTCCAAGAGAAATTTAAGGGAGCATTAGAATGAACGAAATATAAGAATGAGGAGGAACCAGTGAGAATTAAAAAAAAAAAAAAAATGTGATGTGGGGAAGTGGGGTGGCAAATTGTGTAAACGTGGGTTTACAAGCGAAAGGAAGGAAATTTTTTTTTTAATTTTCTAACACATTACTGTGAAAGGAAGGACATTTTTTTTCTCTCTCTATACAAATGATTGACGTTAATCTCGCAGTGTAGTCAGTTTCAATTGTACTGAAATTAATCGACAGGATTATGTCAAATCGTGGGTCATCTTCAAAATACGCGAAATTCTTAGGACTGAGGAAATATTTTTTATTGGGGAGAGGGGGGGGGGGAGAGAGAGAACCAAACAGAGAAGAACTCATAATTTTAAGGCCCATTTTCCAATGAGAAGGAAAGCGTGTTATTTCCTCCTAAATTGATTACTGTGAAAGGCTTTCGAGGAAAAAAAAGTGGAAACGATTTGGCTCTGACTCCGAGGAGGAAGAGGGGAGAAGGGGGAGGGAGAGGAGGGGGCTGCAGAGGATAAAATAAGGAGAGCCGCAGTCGCATGATGGGCGTTGCGTGTGAACAACAGTTTGAGAGATTTATTTCACGAAGAAAATTTTAATGAAAAAAAACCTATACTATATATATATATATATATATATATACAGGGTGGGCCGTAAGTTTCCATACATAGGAAAAATAAACATTTTTTTATGGACAACCATTTTTATTATATAATATGCTCTACATGGTTGCCATTGTTTTGAAAACACATTTCAATACGTGTTCCCCACTGTTGATGAACACGCATTAGCACAGTTGACGTTATGCTTGTAATGGCGTTGGTGATACGTTCCTTTAGATGATTTATGTCTCGTATCTTTTCCTGATACACCATGGCCTTCAAGTGCCCCCAAAGATAGAAATCAAGGGGGGTGAGATCTGGGGATCTGGGAGGCCACTCCACAGGACCACGCCGACCAATCCAAGCATCCGGAAACTGCTGCTGATCCAAATACCGACGCACGTGAAGACCATAATGAGGTGGAGCTCCATCTTGCTGGAAGTAAACTGGGAAGTTACCTTCCTCGTTTAGCAGGGATGGGAAAATCTCTTCTTGCAACATGTTAAGATACCTTTCGGCATTAAGATTTCCACTGACAAAAATTGGTCCAATAATTCTGTCACCCCATATCCCGGCCCACACCATCACTTTACCGGCACCTTGCATCTTCGTCGGACTCAGCCAGTTAGGGTTAGCATTACTCCAATAACGTATGTTTTGCCGATTAACCTCTCCATTGACGTAAAAATTTGCTTCATCAGTAAACAAGATCTTACGTCAAACGCATATTCTTAGGGTATCTGAAACATAAAAACAAACGTTTAATTTTTCCTATGTATGGAAACTTACGGCCCACCCTGTATATATATATACTGAACACAGTTTCACTAGCAAGAAAAACAAACATCTACTCTGAGTAGTTTCAAGTTCATTTTAACTCGTCTTGATTTTCAATTCTGAGTTTCCCTGAAGAGAAGTAAAAATAAACTCGAAAGTACTCGGAGTGATGTTTCATTCTTTCCTACGGGTTAACTTTGGTTTTGCTACCGTCCGAATTGTTCACTCTGACGAAGGTCAAGCTTGTCACTCCACCTTAGATCTACAGTTTAACGTGGAATCCGAACCACGCCCCACCAGCAACCCAGCGTCTTAACCACTAGACCACCCAGGGTACCTACCAACCACTTTCTTCATTGTGTGGAAGGATGAACAGCTGGGTATTGCTGAGCGCTGGCTGCCGTCACCGGGTCTCGACCCCGGCCGATGGATTCGTAGTCAGCGACGCTAACCACTACACCACCACACACACACATATATATATATATCCCTAAATTCCTCCAAAATTTTCGTCGGAGGTCACTGAAAATACATTAGCTCCTATGTGTGACGTTTTATTATTATTATTTTTTTTTTTGCGTTAAGGCAGGGAAAGGGTCCATTAAAAAGTTTAAAGAATGCCCTTTTTTACGTATACAGTGATTATTTTTTCGAATTTAATTTGCGTTAGAATTTTAATTAAAAAATCGAAATCAAATTACTACTACTACACACTACCTCAGGACTTTACACACCGTTTTATTTTATTTTCGGTTAGGTTAAGTTAGGTTAACCTAACCTAAATTGAACCAAAGAAACATTTAAAACAAATTAGTGCATAAAAAAGTGGCTATTTTCCGTGTAAGAGGAAAGTAATACAAAAGATAACACAAAATAGGAGCGAACGTAACATACATTGAATAAATAAAATATATATATATATATATATATATATATCATCCATCTCTGTTGTTTCTCCTTGGCTCGTGTAAGCAATGGATTTTGTTGTGTGCCAAGTCTACTTTGGCCCATTTTTATGTGCAATTAACGGTGACCTGTTTGTAATTGTGAGAAATTGGCATTGTTTAATGTGACGCAAGACTTGCTCGTTGAATAGACCTCGTTCGACAATGAAGACCCCTTTGCGTTCATTCTCTAACCACAGATGGTCTTCCCGGTTGGGAACGGACGTTTCTCAAGATGTTATGATCATTTAATACCTTTACTATTTGAGTTATCTGCCTATTTCTGACTATCCAATTGGGCGACCACAAATGATGTATGAAGAGAAACAACTGAACGAGGCATCCTTTACGATTTGAAAGCTATTTTGCTTACCAACATGTTATGTTTGTAACCTAATCACACGCAGAACTAGCGCGTAAAACTTCTTCCTTCAACAACAACAATAATAATAATGATAATAATAATAATAAGTCACTTAAGCAAACAAATAGTTTATTTGCAATGGGACTAACAGAAAACGCTGTGGAAAATAGGACAACAGGAAAAGGAAGAAACCTTTTTTTTAGCGTGGAAATTAACTTTGATGTCCTTTCCTTTCTGATTTCTCAAACCGAATCGAAGAAAAATTAAGAGCCAGAGGACTTATTTTTTCATGCTCTCCCTTCACATACGCCAATTCGGTCACTTTAAGGTCACAATCATTATAAGAAAGAAAAAGAAACACTCAACTCTTCTTGGAATTTATTTTAATCAACAACGATGATTGTTTGGAAGTGAGAATGTGAAGTGTGGAGCGAATGTGGCGAGGAATAAATAATGAGAAAGGTGAAGACGTCTTCACTTATACTGCAGACATCACACAAATGTTACATCTTCGTTTCATTGTGCGTTATCGGCTTCAAGTCGAAGCTTCCGAAAAAGATTGGCGAAATCTAAAAGATTTACACACACACACACACGTGCGTATTACGTATAAAGTCAATGCTGTTATTATTTGTTTTATGAATGGGTAGTTTCACTTATCACTCGCTGAGAAATGTCGCACACGTACTCATAATTTATAAATTGAAATGTTTATTTCATTTTGTTTTCAGTTCAACGCAAATAGTGGAAGAAAAGATTACAAAGAAATAACACCTTTAAAAGAAATAAACTTCTTTTGAAATAAACCTAAAATTAATTTTGCGCGCGACTTTGATGAAGATGCGAATTTTTATAGAAGAAAGAGCCCTTAAAATTTATAATTCTTTTTATACGTTATTAAATTAAAAAGTTTTAATGTAGCTGAAATTTTATGTAAAAAATTTTTTTTTCCTGCAGATTTACTGACTGTGTGTGTGTGTGTGTGTGTGTGTGTGTGTTAATGAAGGTTTCTTCTCGTGTATTACTTTACGCCGTTGGACTATGCTCAAAAAAGATTTAATCCTTTATTATTATTAATTAAAATATATATAAATAAAAGTGAAGAAAAACGGAGCTTCGCCTTTAAAAATGAAGAAAACGAATCTATGAACGGAAACCATATTAATTTTAATTAAAATTTAAAAATAAATTAAGTCACAAATTTCTCTAACATATTTTTTTCCATTTTTCCTCACGTTCGAGAAGCTAATTCACAAAATATATCCATTATCCAAAACAACTTTCGAACAACCTAACCAACGTAGATGACAAAAATATTTTCGCTTCACAACCCCATTCCGGTAACGCAATTTGACACTTATTGAGAAAAGAATTTTTCCTTTCTCCTCTTCCCGTACGATCGCCAACCAAATTATTGATCAGATGCGGCCAACGAGACCTTTCCGTCGCCAATGCTATTATAAAGCCTTCGCACTGCCGCCTATCCACATATTTAGGTTGGTCACTTCCACCACGCGAAAGGTGGTTAGGGATCCTACTTACGTCATTTGGAGGGGGGCCAAATCACTCGATGAAAAGATGTTCGTAACAGATTCAAAGCCATACTGCAATTCATTCCCTTCAAAACTATATTTATATATATTTACAGGGTATCCCATAAGTTCGGTCACGTAGGAATATTTATTTTAAATTAAATTTACGAAAGTAATACATTCGAACTAAAATAAATACTCAAACTGATGTCTCGTTCTGGGACCTTTTTTTTTTTTTGGTTGCGGGTAGAATAACACGTAATGGCTAATATGGAAGCGGGTTACACTCACCAGGAAAAGGCCTCCTAGTTATAACGACATGATTACTTTCCCCTCAATATCATTCCCATTCTCATCCGCCGTTCACAAATGAAAATGATCAAGTGTTAATTTCAAATTTAAGGAAAAAAAAAAAAGAAGTTTCTTGATTTGGGAAGGCACAAAAAAGAGTGAGACGCAATTGCGGGTCCGAAGGGTATTTTCTTTGAAAAATCTAAAAATGGCAAGTCCAACATTGGGAATGAGAATGGATCGATTTGAGAATTGCCCCTTTGAAATTATCACTCGCGAATTTCTCGTTCCTGGACAAAGACTGAATTACATGAGAACGGCATCGAGTGGGAAGAGACCAACCAACTATAACAGAATGGCACTCTTTTTTACAGTGAAGTATCGCGCATTCAGTAGCGTTCATAGCTCAGTGGATAACACCGTTAAGTTAAGTGAAGACGCTGAGATCGGGGTTCGAGTCATGATGATGATGCTGGTAATAATACTAATACGGGAGTTAGAACAATAAGCCGCATTAGTTGGCCAGCGCGGAGTGCCAATTTCTGGCCCTCCCCACTGGCTGAACGCACATTCGCAACGTTTCTTTTCATGGCAGAGCGAACGGAAAATTTCTGCGAGAATTATTTCATTGAAGGTTTGGTGAAAGCGCATTTCGTTCCGCTTTTGAATTCAAGATGATTGCCATGCATGAGGAAAACGTGTAAAAAGAACGATTAACGCGAAGAGGAAGAGGAGGAAGAAGAAGCAGAAGAAGAAAGGGGGGGGGACCTTTTATCTATTTTTTAATAAAATTTATCTTTAAATAAAATCGATCAGTAAAAATTGATCGAACTATAAACTTTATTACGGTGAAGAGGTTTAGGCTCAGATAAGAGAGAGATTCAACTCGCAAACTTAAGACGTTGTTACGCAAAAACATTTTCAAAAAGAGAATTAACTGTTTAAAGTCATCGGGTTTTTGCAGATGATTCAGTGACGTGAGGCAGTGCTTCGTTGAAACTTGCCAAATAACTCTGATTTACGGGGTTCAAACACGACCGTAATTGCATTAGTTCAACAAAACGTGTATTCATACTGAAGAAAAATATTATCTCTGAATTAAGTTCAAAGCGTTTGCATTATAGACCTCCTTTCTTTTCTCATCTGCATCTTAAAACAAATATTTTGAATGGAGAATGCCCAATTCAAACGCCCTGCACGAAAAGAACAATAAGAGCGCGTGCGATTATAAACATATGATGGCAATATCGTATACCGTCGAAGATATCTGTAAACACAGAAAATGAAAACATTTATTAGGGAGCCATGAGCTCTCGCTCCAAACTTGCGCTTCCGAATAAAATTCTCATTTTAATGGTGCCTTGGCCTCATTCATTACGAAACAGACACGATAATAATCTGATACGAGTAAACCTCATTTTTTTTTTGTAACATCTCTCACTATGTAAAACGTGAATGTAGGAAAATACACAATAAAATTCCATGAAAACATTTAAAACTTGCGCCGTTATAAAATAAAGAAACTGCACTGTTCCTCTTTTACTCGTCAAAGCCAAAACCATCTATCCTTTTACCCTGCTTCATTTTCGGGGCCTAATTCCCCAATTCCGCTTGTAGCTCAACTCTCCGTTTTCAAATATTCTGATTGTTCTGCTCGCGACCTCCTCGGGTCAACTCCTTTGGAAGTTGAGCGAAATTGCGCCTTCTACTTTCCGTTCAAGTCAATCGCTGATAATTCCCTTCCCTCTTGTTTCTCCTTCCTGGGTTAGGTCGCTTTTGCTGCTTCGAAGATATTCATTAAACCCCTTGAAGATTAACGCATCTATCTTCGCATTCATTTTGCAAATTATTATTGAAAATGAAAATGAAAAGGTTTATTGGCAGTCTATAGTCCATATGACAAATATTATTAATACAATAACAGTTCATATACTAAGGATAGAAACATATACAGTTGATTAGAAATAATACAGTAATGTCCAAGTTAAGTGGAGCTACACTCAGACGTTTTCGTATCAAGAATCCCATAGCTTAGAGGATAAACGGCAGGACTCATGGATAGCTTGGATAATCGGGCTGGTTGATTTTTTAATTCTTTGCATCAGACTGTATTGAGCACATCTTGTTACCACCGGGAAGCTCGGGACATTGCGGGTAGCAAACATTTGCGAAGCTGAGCATCTCGGGAGTAATTTATGTAAGAGTCTAAAAGACCTGTTGTACAGCAAATTTAGAGTTCTGCCAGAACCTTTTTTATAATTCACCCACAGTTGCTGTCAGTAAATATTACTGCAGAAAGTACGAAAGAGCGTGTCTTTAGCTTCACTTGTACAGAACCGAAAGTTCCTTATAGTCATATTCGCTTTAGCACAAAGACTTCGAGATTGTTTTCTTATATCAGAGTCATCACTCAAGGAGCTGGTAATAGTTTGACCCAAATTCTTAATTCTTGTACTTCCTCAATGACTTCACCTTTCATTTTAAACCTAATATCAGCTGGCTGCTTACAGTTTTTAGGATGAAATTGCATAACCTTAGTTTTTGTAACATTAAAAAGAATATCATGTTTCTGCGAATACACTTCGCAGACTTTTAGTTGCCGATCCAGACCTTTAACAGAGGGACTTATTAAGACCATATCATCGGTATAAACTAAGTTATTTATCCTTGTGTTATCTATACAACATCCCACTGTTGCCTCATTAAGTGAAGCAATTAATCCGTCAATATATACATTAAACAGCATAGGGTAGAGCAAGGAGCCTTGTCTCACCCGGCAAGAGGAGCCAAAACACTCGGATAGTACATTGCCCCACCTAACGGTAAAAGATTGGTGGGAATACCAAAATTTCAATAAATTTAATATGTACATGGGAACCTTCCTGTCTTCTAGTTTTTTAAATAAATAGTTGAATTACTGTCAATGTATTTAGATATTGTTTCTTTAAGTACATAGATACACAGGTCAGTTGAGTGGGACCTTTTAAAACCAAACTGATTAGATGTCCATAGATAATCATATAATCGGAGTAACAAGAGTTTTTCTAGTAGTTTCGAGAAGCAGGAAGCGACAGCAATAAGCCTGTAATTATTATTCTCTCTCTCTCTCTCTCTCTCTCTCTCTCTCTCTCTCTCCACACACACAATTTTTTTTTTAAATTATAAACATTATGATAATCATTTGCTTACAATAACAATGTCAGGCCAAGGTCTTTACTTCTACTCGAAATGTGTGTGTGTGTGTGTGTGTGTGTGTGTGTGTGTGTGTGCGCGCGCGCGCGCTTTACAAGAAAATAAGGGAATCACAACAGCTTTACAGGCACAGGCACAGGTACAGACAGAGACAGCTCGCAGAGAGAAGAGTTGGCACAAAAAAACAAGGCGGCTTTCCTCTCCTTTTCATCCCCTTCCCCGCCCACGGTGGGCAAGTTTGGAAATAGGGAAAAAAAAAAAAACACTCAGCAATTTGCAGGGGGAAAATGCCAAGAAAACTTATAAGCCAGTTGGTACTCGAAATAAACACAAACATTATTCACACATTCGAACGTCAATCTACTCGAGGAGATCGTCTAATATATAATTAGATCAAGATTGTTTTTAATAGCATTGACAGTCTTGTGCGTGAAAAAGTTACCGCAAATATTTTGTATGTATTGAATTGTTTGGGTTCAAGTTTGTAACCATTATTTCAAGTCGAGTTCGTGTTTAGTGTAAAAAGCTTAGAATGGTCGACATTGTCGATCCTATTTAGAAGTTTAAAAACCTGGATGAGTTCGCCCCTGAACCGACGCTTTTCTAAGGAATACAAATTAAAGATCAATGAAGTTATATACACAGTCTGCCAAAAAAAAGGGTTAACTCTAAAAACATCCATGGAATCAACATTTTTCAAACAATCAGTATAAAACTTATACACGTGAAAGATACATAAAACAGCTATCTGTAAACCAAATTTCAGTTCGAAGCTATTAAAAATAACGATTTATTAAATATTTCTCTAATAATACTACAATTGATGGTCGACGAACTAATCAACAATCCTTTACTGTATTTCCATTTTCACTTTTGTAAATTCTAGTACAATTTTTTTGCAGGGTTATAAAATATAGTGAATATGCCATTTTCAGAGGAAGATAAGATTATAATTAAGCATTACAGACTAGAAAAGGGATATGGACGAACGAAACTACTCTCCGAATTCCCCAACAAAGGTGGACTCCTGGTGGTTTGGGAAAGCTTCTGAAGAAAATTGACGAGACTGGGGATATCAAAAGAAGAGGGGGAAGTGGGCGACCAAAATCTGTTCGCATACAAGACAATATTGACGACGTCGAAGAATGTATATTAAGTCAGGTAAACCAGCCAGGAACCATATGACACCAGCTCGCATATCAAGAGAGTTACAATTATCAGAAACTAGTGTGAAACGCATACTTAAACACCATCTTCAACTAAAACCTTTCAAAAGAGTGCACGGGCAAAAGATTACTAAAACTGATGAGCAGAAACGAGTTCAAAGACCAAAAACAAATCTTACGGCGAGTAACGTGTGATAAACTTTCAAAGGCTTTTTTCACTGATGAAGAGAGATTTACTGTGGAGCCACCTTGGAACAATCAAAATGACAGAGTTTACTCGCACGTCCAATGTAAGAATGAAATACGTGATAGCAGACTTTTTGCAACCAGAAGTCATTTCTCAGCTAATGTCATGGTGTCAGTTGGCATATCAAAGTTAGGAAAAACATCCATTCATTTTATTGAGCCTGGTGTAAAAGTCAATGCCGAGTACTATCGAAATACTCTGCTGCGAAACATGCTTCCCGAAATGCAAAATCTGACCAATGGTGGTTATTATCTTTTTCAGCAAAACGGAGCAACGTCCCATACAGCAATAGCAACTGTGGAATACTTAACAAATAATGTCCCAGAATTACTTGAGCCCCAAAATTGGCCACCTAACAGTTCTGACTTGAACCCTGTTGACTATGGAATCTGGGAAAATTTGGCACAGAGTTTACAGGAGCAGGGTGGGAAATGCTGATCACTTGCATCAGCTTCTTGTGGAAAGGTGGGAAAAGATACCACAGGAGCAGATCGATCGAACCATTGATGAATTTCGTCCAAGATTGAAGAAAATTGTTGAAACAGAAGGGAAACACATTGAACAATTTTTTTAATAGGAATTCCAAGAGTAAACTGTTAATTTGATTTCTTTTGTAAACTTAGGATTTAAGTTCTGTTTCGAAATTTAAAATCCTTCTTTTATTTTCATGGTTTTTTAATGGAGACACTTCCTATATTTCATAAATCTTATGATATATTTTATAACTAAAATGAGAATAAAAATTTTATTATCAAAGTTTTACAGCCTTTGTGGACTCTCAGAATTCAAAACTGGAGCGATGTTCACCAACAAAATTTCTTGAACATAAACAATCCTCATTAAATCAATTTTGAATATAATAATCTGAAAATTGGTGTACGTATATACTGTTTACATAGTTTTGCTCTGAATGAGTTTCATTATGATTGGTTAATAAATGTTGATTTCATGGCTGTTTTCAGAGTGAACCCTTTTTTTTTGGTAGACGGTGTGTGTGTGTGTGTGTGTGTGTGTGTGTGTGTGTGTGTGTGTGTGTGTGTGTGTGTGTGTGTGTATTTTTATTTTTTTTGTGTCCTAGTTACCTTTAACTCATCTATTTTGTCGATCCCTGCTCCCTTTTCGAAATATTTTTTCTTAGCAAAGTAGTGGCCTGTTCACAAACCGGGGATTGACTCTCCTTCAAGGTCTGAAAAAAGTTCGTACTTATTTTCTCGTCTAATGCTGGGGGGAATTCTGCAGGGCCTGTTTCAGTCTTACTGAGCGTCTTTGAGGCAGAGGACGAAAACCCCCTTCTATATGTTCTGTAACATGGATGTCCACGTTTGGGCCTTCAGGCTGCCCAGTATACACAGTCCGGAAATCCGTCTCTGCCTGTTCTGTGACAACGGCGTCTTTATTAATACTTTCAGCTTGGGTAAGTTATTGTCGATCTTATTGGATAACAGAATTAGTTCACGTTCTACTAACAATCTTGGGGTCTAAGCCGCTGTAACTATCGGCCACCAAGATCTCAGTGCATGGGGCCTTGGTGGCGGCCAGCTGCCAAAATTCGTACGTCAGACAATTTTATTTTTCAGGCAACTAACCATATACCCTAAGATTTATTTCTCTATTCTTGTTCTCTTTTAATGTGCAGAACAAACAAAGTGACACTGAGTTCAACTCGTTCACCGAGTTGACTTCAAACGAAGCAGCCCAGTTTTTTACGCTGTACTAGTAACAAATAAATGTGCTTTAAGTAGGGGTGTGCCGGATATCATCTTATTATCCGGCTGAATAGCAGAATTCAAAGCTGGGCACTTGCGTTTTTTTTGCGGTACTGCGGTACTACCGCACTACCAAACCGGTACCGCATAACGCAGTACCGCAAAGGATCGCTGAAAGTACAGCAGTACCGCTACCGCATTTTTTGCGGTACTGCGTTATGCGGTACCGGTTTGGTAGTGCGGTAGTACCGCAGTACCGCAAAAAAAACGCAAGTGCCCAGCTTTGTCTGCAGGATATCACCTTACTATCCGGCCGGATAGTCGGATATTTATTAAATTTCTGAAACGATGGAAAATTAGTATGACAAAAAAAACTATTTGGGCACAATGATGGCTCTTTTCATTGATGCATCATTTGTTGAAAATCATTCATATGTTTAGGAGAAATGGTGATTTGAAGATGACATTTAGGAATTTTTTGTCGTATTTTCAAAGATTCGTAGAAAATTCGGAAATTTGAATTTAGATAAAAGCGCTCTATTAGTTAGTGCGCAATAATGAGCCCTTTTCATTGATGCCTCAGTTGTTCATATCAGTTCAGTCGTTTAAGAGTAGTAATTATTTGAAGTGATATCAAGGTAATATCCGGTCGGATATCTTGTTTTTATGATAGACCGGATATCCAGTATCCGGTACATCCGTAGCTTTAGGCAGGAGGGCCATTTTTAATATTACCACCCATACTGAATACTTGATTTTACTTCAAAATTAATCTATGGACAGTAATTAACGTTTCTAGTACTGTACTAACATAGTTTCACAACCGAGGCACACCAAACACGTGCCGGGCACACGAGCGCACGACAGCTTCAGTATTAATGTGAAAAAAATAAATATAAATAGATAATACATTGAGTGGATTTTGAAACCTTTTTGAAACACTCAGAATAACACTACTTTTATCGACCGTTCAAAAATAAGTTGTTTCACGGAAATAGAAATTACTTAAACAAATTTTACTGAAATAATTAAATAAAAAGAGTAAAATAGAACTAAAATATAAATATTAAAACGCTAAAGTTCGTTAGAAACGGTTAGTTTAGCACCGCTTATGAACTAAAATAGTGAAGTAGGCCTATATTTAGACTAAAACTACATTAAAATAATTAGATAAAAATGACACTAAAGTAGATTTAAAAGAAAAAATAAATTGATAAATAAATACAAATATAATTGTAAACCTGAAGTATGGTCTCTGAGACGAAGTACAATAGGCCCGTCCAGTCGATGTATTTAGACTAGAATTATTACTAAAACTAGTTAAATTAAAGAAAAAAAAATACGAACACTGATAATTATTTTCACTGAATTAATTAAATAAGGAAATACTTAAATTTAGTAATTATAAACCCACTGCAGTTGTAAACAGGGTTGTGGAGTCGGAGTCGGAGTCGTGGAGTCGCACGTTTCAGGGCGGAGTCGGAGTCGGAGTAGGAGTCGGATAAAAACTTCCGACTCCGACTCCGACTCCAATTTCTGTGTCCTGTGTCACCCTTAATTTCTAAATCCTAAATACTAACATTTAGGTTATTTAGTTTTTTTGGTCAATAAACCTTATTCATTGATAGCCCCTAGATTAAGTTTTTTTTAATATTTTTTTTTACATTTTCAGAATACAATTAATATTTATTTAAATATAAAAATAAAATATAAAATATAAAATATAAAATATAAAATATAAAATTTCACACTTAGTTCATCAATTTTAATTCATGTAATTTTCCGCGATAAAGGCTATCCATTCATTCATTAATTATAAATAATCAACCCCAATATGGCTCATAAAATAAAATCATCAGTGTTTGAACATTTTTCTATTAGTGATGATGGAAAATATTTTGCTTGTCAATGTACAGTTAAGGATAAAAATGATAAGGAAACAATTTGTGGTGAAAGAATAAGTACGTTTACTGGTGGGAAATCTCATTCTCCTACACGAGCTTCTAATCTGAAACGTCATCTACAGCGACGACATCCAGAGATACTAAAGAATGTTAACAAAAAAGATGAAGAATGCAAGCCTAAAGAAATTAAAAGAGTAGCATCAACGTCAAAGCAAAGACTTGTTACTTCATTTCTTGTTAGTGACAAGGTAACTGTAACCATGACTGCAGCAAATTTCAAAAAATACATTATTGAAATGGTTGTAAAAAACTCTGTTCCTCTTAGATTATTTTCAACACCAGCTTTTGTAGGACTTAATGGCGAAATGGCGCGTAAGCTGAGGGTTTCCTTGGAAAGAAATAGTATAAGATCTCTTGTAATCCAAGAAGCAAACAAACAAAAAGAAGTACTAAAAACTCTTCTGCAGAGAAAATATATCTTTTTGAAAATGGATGCATGTACACGTATGAGGACCAATTACTTTGCAATAAATGTACAATTTATGGATAGTGATAAAAAGATTGTAATCTATACATTGGCTATAAGAGACACAGAGGCCCAACACACAAGTGCTTGTATTCAAAAGATAGTGCTTGAAGTATTGGAGGAATATGGCTTGCGCAAAGAACAGGTGCTTTCAATCGTCACAGACAATGCTAGCAATATGATCAGTACTGTAGAAAAATTAAATGAAGATGTTACAATTGATGATAATGATAGTGACCTGAACATACCAGTATCTTTAATTGAAGAAAGTGGAGGAGAAGATGATCTTCATGACTTTGAATACTTACCGGAAGCTGCTGCAAGGATTTCAGAAATACACCACATGCGTTGTGCAGTGCATACTCTTCAGTTGGCTATTCGCGATGGATTGAAAGGAAGGTATGCAGCCAACTTGGTTGCTATTGTGCGAAAAGTTGCTACAGTTGCTAGAACCCCAAAGATTGATGCCATCCTCAAAAGAAGAGCTGGGAAAGGTGCTATTATTGATCAGGCAACAAGATGGGGTAGTACATATTTGATGATAGCTCGCATTCTTGAACTAAAACAGTTCCTCTCTGATATGGCCAACCCTGAAGTATCAATGTCTGAGGCTCATTGGGAACAAGTCAAAGAACTTGAAAGCCTTTTACGTTACCCTTATACAGTAACAAAAAATCTGCAATCATCAGATCTTACACCAGGTCGTTTTTATAAAGAATGGAAAACCCTTATTT
The DNA here is from genome assembly GCA_023014485.1 of Bathynomus jamesi. Lineage (NCBI taxonomy): Eukaryota > Metazoa > Arthropoda > Malacostraca > Isopoda > Cirolanidae > Bathynomus > Bathynomus jamesi. The sequence continues at coordinate 435,850 of JAJOZX010002805.1, forward strand.
TTCGGCTCTCACAAATTGGAGGAATGATAGCTGATGAGATGAAAGCCTCAATGATGCGGAGAGAGAGTTCCCTTCTTGACAATGGTATCCTACTGGCTGCAATTTATGTTGACCCCATGTACAGAGTCATTTTGACAGAAGATCAAAAAAATAAGGCAAAATCTACACTTTGCGATGTGGCCATTCGCATGAAGGGATTTCAAGAGAAGGACCAATCGGGACTACAACATGAAAGTGATGAAACTGATGAAATTCCTATCTACAGTAGCCCGTCTTTATCAAGCTCAGAAGATGAATATGAAAAGTTTCTTGATGACCAAAAAAGATTCAAAAGCGTCGCCGTGTCCAGTCAGAAGAATATGAACACCCTCCGGCTCCAACAAAACTGAATAAATTCAAATGGAATTTTTTTGCTGCACTGAAAGAAGTTGAAAAAATTGACCGCTTTACAAAATGGAAGTAATGAAAGCTATAGAGAGCTATCCAGAAATTGTACAGGAAGCTGCCCTTGCTGTCACTGCCCTACCCCCTACGCAAGTTAGTGTTGAGCGCCTTTTTTCTGCTCTTCGGATCATCAAATCTGACTTAAGAGGACAGATGAAGGAGGACCTGACAGATGCCATCCTTTTCTTACGAACAAATTTACCTAACATGTAATAAATAGTTAAGATAATATAAGCATTTAATTTTATATACAGTATATAGTAAAAGGTTTATAAATTACGATTTATGTTTTCAATAGGTTAATCATTATTAATTATATAAAATTTCTAATATTTTATAAATTTGTTAATCAATTTTATTTTCTGGAAATTATTAACAGTAGCATTGGGCCTACTATGTAATTAATTTTGTATTTTTAAATGTAATTCAATATGTAATTCTGTAAAAATTAATAAAATTAATTGAAAAAAGCTATCAAACGCATAGTTATAGCCACTAGGTTAAGAAGGGTTATTCAATTTTAAGTAGGACTACTACTGGTTAGACCTTAATTATGTTTAAGAGAATCTTTTTCATTTATATATATATACCGTATATATATTGAAAAAAATAAAATCCCTTAATATGATAATATCTACAAGTCAATATCCTTCTTAATATTTGAATGTTCCCTTATCCTAGAAAGTAACCTGACGATTCATGTGGTGGTGATGAAATGTCTTATTATTATGATAATTATAGAGTGAAACACTAGAGGAGTCGGAGTCGTATATTTAAAATGTGAGGAGTCGGAGTCGGATTTTTAGATTTTTTACAATGTGTGGAGTCGGAGTCGGAGTCGGAGTCGAAATTTTACAATGTGTGGAGTCGGAGTCGGAGTCGGAAAATTTTGGACCGACTCCACAACCCTGGTTGTAAACAAAAGGAGTGGCTTTAGATAGGCAGATAGGCCTTTCCAGTATTAATATTTATTCTAAAATTATTACTAAAAGTCTCTCTCTCTCGAGCAGTGACTAAATTAAAATAAAAATCACAAGTTTCAATTATATGAAGCGTAATGAAAACAAAATGAAGAATCTTCGCTAAATACAAAGACTGAAAAAAAAAATGCAAATTTTGTCTATTAAACACATTAATGCAAATTAAAAATAAACAGCGATCAATTCTCTTTTCTTGTTTAATTTTTTTTTTTATGCAGGAAGGAAGGGCGAAGAGCGAATGTCCAAAAACGCTCCTCCCATAGAGGAAGAGGAGACAAAATCAAGCTCCAGGGTTTCCGAGATGCCTGGACACTCTACGTTTGAAAGATTGGAGGTCACAGACTAGGGGTTAAGATGGATTGAGGAAGATTGTTTCACAGTTGACTGGTTGAGTAGATGAAAGATTGAAAATAGTGATTAACCCAAGGTTGCGTTAGGGTTAGAGAGTTCGACAGAAAAGGAATGAGAATGTGTTTAAAGTCATCGGCACAGGAGGCATGCAGTTAGAGAGTTCTGAGGAGCAGTGTCTGTTATAATAGCGATAGTAAAGAACGAGGAAACATTGCGGCGAAGAGAGAGGGATTGAAGGCAGTCAGCAAGAGGCAGGGAACTGGCGAGACGAAAAGCCTTTTATTCCACCCGGTCAAGCAGAGCTGTGTGGGGCAGACAAAACCCCCGTAAAGAGACAGCAACTGAATAGGGGTGAAGAGCCGGAGACAGTACGACACACCTAACCTCTTAGAAGCTGATTTGGAAAGACAGTATATGTGATCTTTCCAGTAAAGATCACGAGAAAAGGAAACGCCAAGAATGTTGAGAGAAGAGGAAGGATTGAGTTGTGTATAATTGAAGTTAAGGGGATAGTCGTGTGAAAAATTGTGACGCGTAGACAGATGAAGGAACAGGTTTTTGAAGCACTGAAAGCCATAAGGTTTTCTCTGCCCCAGTCAGAGATAGTAGAAAGATCAGGTGTGTATAACAGCCGTCCCGCGCGAAACATTGAGTGACTGTTGAGAGGGAAGCTTTGTGAAGTGGGTGGAGAAGTGAAGAGTGGAATCATCGGCACAGGAGTGGATAGGACAGGGACTGCGACTTAAAAGATTATTGATAAATAAAAGGAAGAGTGGGTGACAGAACAAAGGCCTAAGGAACCACTATTAATAGATTTAGGAGAAGAACAGTAGCCATCTACAACCGCAGGTATAGATCGGTCAGAAAGGAAATCAGAGATGAAAGCACAGATAGAAGGATAGAAACAGAAAGAGGGCAGTTTGGAAATTAAGGATTTGTGGCAGACTCTATCAAAACCTTTTAATATGTCTAGCGCAATAGCAAAGATTTCACAGAAATCCGGAAAGGAGGATGACCAAAAGTCAGACAGATAGTGAGAAGATCGCCAGTAGAGCGTCCCTTGTGAAACCATACTGGTGATCTGAAAGAAGATTGTGAAAAGAGAGGTGTTTAAGAAACTTCTTATTAAGGAAGGATTAAAAACTTTGCAACGGCAAGAAATCAAAGCAATTGGACGATAGTTGGAGGTTGAGAGCGGTCACCCTCTTTGGGACAGGCTGAATGAAAGCGAACTTCCAGCAGGAAGGAAAGGTTCCAGATGAAAGCAAAGACAAAAGAGTTTGCCTAGGCAGGGTATCAGCTAGAATTGCACCGATACCAATATTTTGGCCGATACCGATACTATAAAAAGTGCTGATACCGATACTTTTTAATTAATTAATAGTTTTAAAATTGATTATTAATAAAATAATTTTATCAATATATATATTTGAAATTAAATTAAGAAAAAGAAAATATATATATCTTATTATATAAAGTTCTAAACCAATGAATGCATATAATGGTAGTGTATTATCAATAACTTTACACACGAGATTCAAGCAACTGAATGGTTTATTATGATTACGCATGCCGCGTGGTGCCATCTATGAACAACTTTACAAAACTTTCATTTTTACTGAAAACTATTACTGTAATTTGAAATTGTATATTTATATGATACTGTATTACTGTATTGAATATTTGTAATCTTGTATAGGGGCCTATAGTTACATTTTATGATTTTTTGTTTTGTTAGTAAATGTAAACATTGCTAATTTTGATAAAATATATATTAAACAACTAAATAAGATATTACTGTATAATAAAAAAATAATTTAATTTTATATAAAATAAGATAATTTCTTCAAAAAACAGTAATTCAAAGTATCGGTATCGGTTTTCAGAACAGTATCGGCCGATACCGATACTTTGTGAAAAGTGGCCGATATGACCGATACCGATACATCGGTGCAACTCTAGTATCAGCACAAAAGCACAGTTCTTGAGAACAACAGGAGGGAAGCCATGAGGACACTATGCCTTCCTCGAGTTGAGCCCAGATAGGGCAGAACAAACACCTTGAGAGAGATTCTAATTTCAAACATAATTAAGTCGGGGAAGAGGAGATAAAGGAACAGCACCAAAATGGTCCAAAGTTGAGTTGGAGGCAAAAGTTTGAGCGAAGAGTTCAGTTTTATCAGGAGAAGAGACGGCAACTGAACCGTCGGAGTGAAAAAGAGGAGGGAAAGAAGAAGTAAAGTTGTTGGAAAAGTTCTTGGCTCGGTGCCAGAAAGAGTTAGAAGAATTAGAATCGGACATTTTTGTCTGAAGAAATTTTTGGCGAGTCGAAGAACAGATTTTGCACGATTCCGGGCAGGAATTAAATGAACTTTCTATCCTAATTAATAATAAATAATTACCTTATCGTCAGTACTATACTCGTAAAATTAAACTCTAATAAATAAAATACGATTAAAAATAAAAGTGAGTGATCAGTTTAATTGTTTAATGCAATCTTTCGTTTGATGCATACGGCTATTCAAAGAAAAAAACTGTATATATATATATATATATATATATAATATATATATATATGTCATCCCATAAGTAATGTAATTTTTTACGATAGATTAAGTTTAAATTAGTCCTACTCGGTTTAAGCATAAATTTTCCGAAGGTTACATCTAAGAGGGGATCTATCGTGTTTCGCTACATACTTTACAGACCTTGACCAGTGTAGACGTGTGTTTTGCTTTATGTGAACCCCTCATAAACATGGCGGTATCAGAAGAGCATATCAGGCATATAATGCTTTACGAGTTAAAAAAAGGGAATAGTGCTACTGATGTAACGCGAAACATTCAGGACGTTTATGGCAACGATATTCTGCATGTGAGGAAATGTCAAAGATGGTTTCAAAAGTTTAGGAATGGTGACTGCTGTTTGCAGATGCAGCACGCTCTGGACGCCCTGCTGAGTTTGATGATGACCTGCTGTTAGCCGCACTTGAAGAAGACTGTTCAACAACTGTCGAAGAATTGGCCCAGAAACTCAATTCATCCCCGTCCACCATCCATCGACATTTGCAACAACTAGGGGAAAGTGCCTAAGTTAGGAAAATGGGTGCTACATGAATTGTCGGTCGACAATCTGAGGGTGCGGGTAAACATTAGCACAACTCTTCATTCCCGTGAACTCCAAGATCCGTTTTTGCACCGTTTAGTGACTGGTGATAAAAAGTGGATACTGTACCAGAATGTTAAGCGCCGTCGACAGTGGGTTTGTGCCGGAGAACCAGCGACACCACAGCCAAAACCAAATCTTCACCCTCGGAAGGTGTTGCTTAGTGTTTGGTGGGATAAAAGTGGTGTAATACACTTTGAAACCTTACCACACAACCAAACAATCACCGCTCAAGTCTACTGTCAACAACTGGATCGATTGAACACTGCACTAAAAGAAGAGACCTTCTTTGGTTAATCGGAAAGGAATCGTGTTCCACGACAACAACGCACGTCCTCATACCACTCGGATCACTTCTGCAAAAATTGAGGAGCTTGGGTGGGAAAAACTTCCACATCCTCCAGACCTTGCGCCTTCAGATTATCATCTCTTCAGGAGTATGCAAAACTATCTTGACGAGAAACAGTATACTTCTTTAGATGACCTGCACACCAGTCTTTGTACGTTTTTTGCCTCAAAACCGCCTGAATTTTATAAACATGGCATTGAAAAGCTTGTAGGGCATTGGCAGAGTGTCATTGATTCCGATGGAAAATATATACTAGATTAAAAAGTTTCAGTTGAGTTTTTTTTGTCCAAATTCCGACCTAAACAACGACATTACTTACAGGGTGTTTGAAAACTTTCTGTACAAATTGTAATGGGGATAGGCAACACCAAGACAAACCCTTTTCGTCTATAAGTGTATGTCCGCTGACGTCACCATTCGGCGCGAGAGGGCGCCGCTGCAATTGGCTAAAAGGTGAAGTGGGTTAGACTCGCGCTTGCCGCGGGCATTCTTAAATCGGACGTAGTACGCGTAACATGGAGCGCTTCACGACTGCTGAGATGGCTGACATGCATATGGTGTATGGGGCTGCCAATGGAAACGGAAGAGCTGCTGTGAGGTTGTACGGACAGCGCTTCCCAAACAGACGTGTGCCCAACCACCAAACGTTTGCGCATTTGCATCGGCGACTGCGAGAAACTGGAACATTCCATGCAAACATGCATGACACTGGTCGGGAGAGAAACGTGCGCACTCCTGACATGGAAGAAGAAATCCTACGGCGATTTGAGGACAATCCAAGCGCAAGCACGCGAGGTGTTGCACGTATCCTCGGTGTGAACCACGACCTGGTCTGGAGTGTGTTGCACGAGCAGCAGTTACATCCGTTTCGTCGTCAGCGAGTCCAGGCATTACAACCTCGGGATTATCCTCTTCGTGTGGAATTCGCACGCTGGTTTCTGCAGCAGACAGCGGTGCAGCCTAATTTTCCGGCTTATGTGCTGTTCTCAGATGAGGCCTGTTTCACACGTGAGGGTGTTTAACATGCACAATTCTCACGTGTGGGCGCACGCAAATCCACATGCTACACGGGTATGTAATGCCTGGACTCTCTGACGATGAAACGGATGTAACTGCTGCTCGTGCAACACTCTCCAGACCCGGGCGGGTGCCTCATTTTTCATTTGTTCGTTATTTCTCTTCCTCGTGTGCAGAACACTCCTCTATACTTACGTCGTTTCTATAATATATATATATATATATATATATATATATATATATATATATATATTATATATATATATGGGATGAATTTCACAATTAAACACGTGAAATGAATGAATGCTGCAAACCACAAGGAAAAAGAAAAACGATTCCAAGGCCTTTCGTGTATTCAGAGCTACACCTCGTCATTCCCTGACGAGGTGTAGCTCTGAATACACGAAAGGCCTTGGAATCGTTTTTCTTTTTCCTTGTAGGTTTGCAGCATATATAATACTAGGTGAGGTACCCGGCGTTGCCCGGGTTAATTGAATGCCCGGTTAAGTCAACTGAATGCCCTCCAAAAACCCCTCACCCCCTTTTATGCAACTTGGGGACTAACCCCCTCCCCTCTCCCCCACTTACCCCCACCCTTCCCCCATTACTGCCCGGGATAAATTTCACAAACAGACAGGCTGAACTACAGAAAAGAACGCAGCCGTGAAAATTTTGAGCTTCACATTGTGTCAAGATTTCTGAATCTGATCAGATATCTGGTCAATAAAACTATAAAAAAAGAACAGTCATGAAAATCTTGAGCTTCACATTTCCGCCCGTAATACAAACAGACAGGCTGACCAACTCTGTGTTGACATTCTTTATCCCATAAAAGGTTCCCTTGCCAAATTTGGTAGCTCTAGGTCAAACGGTTTGCGCTTGCATAAAGGACAGACAGACAGACAGACACAGGCGGATACATATATATACAGGGTGTTTGAAAACTTTCTGTACAAATTGTAATGGGGGATAGGCAACACCAAGACAAACCCTTTTCGTCTATAAGTGTATGTCCGCTGACGTCACCATTCGGCGCGAGAGGGCGCCGCTGCAATTGGCTAAAAGATGAAGTGGGCTAGACTCGCGCTTGCCGCGGGCATTCTTAAATCGGACGTAGTACGCGTAACATGGAGCGCTTCACGACTGCTGAGATGGCTGACTGACATGCATATGGTGTATGGGGCTGCCAATGGAAACGGAAGAGCTGCTGTGAGGTTGTACCGACAGCGCTTCCCAAACAGAACACTCCTCTATACTTAATCGTTTCTATACATTAATATACTGCGTGGTCATTGCAGTTTATATATATATATATATGATGAATAAAACCACGAAGGAAAAAAGAAACACAAAGGGGTGCTCAAGCGCTTTCGTCTAATGACATCCTCAGGATGAGCACCCCTTTGTGTTTCTTTTTTCCTTCGTGGTTTTATTCATCATAAATACTTTTCACGTGTCACTTTCGTGAAATAATTTTTCATATATATATATATATATATATATATATATATATATTATATATATATATATATATATATAAAGCGCAAAGTCTTTCTACATTTTCGTCAGCGGTCATTCAAGTTACATTAGCTCTTACAAGTGAGACGCCTTTTGTTTTTTCAAATTTTTAGTCACTTACGCTTGCATTAAGGGATGGAGGGGTTCCATTAAAAAGTTTAGTGTGTGCTCTTTTTTACCGTATATAATGATTATTTATTTGAATTTTACTCCCTTAATTTTAATTAAAAAACTGGAAATCAAATTACTACTATTTCATGCTCCCTCAAGATTTTACACATCCAGGTTTTTGTTTTTTATTTTATTTTAAGTTAGGTTAGGTTAACCTAACTTGACCTAAATTGAACCCCCCAAAAATTTTCCTTGTGGATGTGCATCATTTACTTATTTCACCTGTTTAATTGTGAAATTCATTCCCCATATATATATATATATATATATATATATATATTAGTGATGTAGCGGATGTCATTTTTTTCACATCCGCGGATGCGGATGTTTGATTTCAACATCCGCGGATGCGGATGCCTACATTTTCGTTATTTTTTAGGATATATTCGAGATTTGTTGTGTTTAACGTATATAATAAGTTATTATATAGAGAGAGCTGTAGCTATAATGTAGTATAATTGATTAATTGTACAATAATTGCTGTACTTTTCCCTGAACATATAAAATAATAGCAAGCATCTAACTAATAAAGAAATCAATTAGTGAATTCGTCTGCAAATAAATTCGTTATATTTTGTCGAGTTTCAGCCACAATTAGAAACCATAATTGTGTCACCCGACCTCTTTCCCCAACCTCCACCCTTATAGAAAGAGATCTTTAATTAGCTTGATAACTATTTATATTAAGTTTAAAGTTTTATTAGGCATATTTATAAATGAGTAATTAAAATAAAGTAAACTAAGATGTTCATCGTTTAATATTCAAACTTAATTATAGGAAGGTTATGCTTAAGGAACATTAATTTTTCTGCCTTTTCTGCTGCCAGTCTGTTTCTCTTTTCATCATATATTAATCCAGCACTGCTAAATAATTTCTCGCTTGGTACGCTTGTTGGAGGACGTGCTAAATGTTTCCTTGCAAGTTTACTCAAGTATGGATAGATATTCTGCGTATTTTTCCACCAACTAATAGGATTGTCACATGCAGCCAGGCGTTTTTCTTGGTGATAGCTCTCGATCATTTTTACTACATCTTTTGACATCGCGTAGGTCTCGTCATCGCTGCTTGACTCAAGAAACTGAGAGAGAGATTCTGTGATAGATTTGCTTGTTGAAGGTGTTGGTTCTGTCACTGAAACTTTTATTCTTTTGGGGTGGCGAAGCGACAGATTCAAGAGATTGAAGCTCTTCAACTGCTTTGCCAAGTGATGATTTAACTCGTTCTAATGTACTAGGTGAAAATAACTTAGCTTTGTAACGTGGATCTAAGTAGGTTGCAAGAGAGTAACTTTATACAAGAACAGCCTCTCGTCTTGTCGCTTGCATCACTTTTGCGCACAATGAACTAGTTCTATTATTATAGTAGAATTTGATAATTTCCGCTTATTAATGACGTTTTATCTCAACGGTCCACATCCGCACGACATCCGCAGTCCAAAGTGCGGATGCGAGAAAATGTGCGGATGTGACCTACATCACTAATATATATATATATATATATATATATATATATATATATTATATATACACATGGTGTCCAATAAGTCCGGCATTATAGGAGAAACTCATATTTTTCTAGGGCCTGTGGAATGGGCAGCTAGAAGCCCGGTCTCACGCCACTAGATTTTTATCTCTGGGGCCACTTGAAAGCGCTGGGAAACGCAGAGAAAATTAGGAGTGTTGAACATTTGCGGCAGCGCATTATTGGGGCATGTAACACCATTACTCCTGACATCATTCACCGTGTGCTTGCTGACTGGGTATCACGTCTGAATTTGTGTATTGAAAACAATGGTGAACATATTGAGCACGTTCTGTAAATAAAAGCTTTTGTTTTGCCTTTTTTTATTATTATTACTATGACGCCGGACTTATGGGACAACGTATGGGATGAATTTCACAATTAAACACGTGAAATGAATGAATGCTGCAAACCACAAGGAAAAATCGATTTTGGAATCTTTTTTCTTTTTCCTTGTGGATTTGCAGCATATATATATATATATATATATATATATATATATATATACAGGGTGAACCAAAAGTAGGTGGACAGTAGGTTGAATAGGGTTTGTGTTATATTATATTATAACTATGGTGTTTGTGTTATATTATATTAAATATTATAACTAAATTTATTTAAATTTAATCTTTTTTCTTTTCAGATAGTTCAGAGAACCCATAATGGCAAATAATCTAAATACTGATGCCAGAAAATGGGTGTTAAAAGAGTATTGGAAATCTCAAAATACTGAAACTGTTAGAACAAAATGGGTTGAAACATTTGGTATTCAAGCCCCAAAGAGACAAACCATTTACCGCATTCGTGACAAATTTGATGCCACTGGCTCAATTCTTAATGCCCCAAAACAGTTTGCACAGAGGACAATAAGCAACTTGTTGCCGAAGCATTTGTTCACAGTCCCAAAAAGTCCACCAGAAGAGCTTCAGCAGAACTGGACACTTCACAAACCTCTATTATACGAATTCTGAAATCTATTGGGTTGAAAGCTTATCGTCCACGGCTAATTCATGGCTTATTGGAGGATGACCCAGACAGGCGGCTGCAATTTAGTGAGATCATGCTGAACGAAATTGAAGGAAATCCAATAATTTTAGATAACATTGTGTGGACCGATGAGGCTTCTTTCAAATTATCAGGTCATGTTAACCGACATAATTGTGTTTACTGGTATAGTGAGAACATGCATTTAACATTAGAGCAGCAACTAAACCAGCCTGGTGTCACTGTTTGGGGGTGGTATTTCAAGTTCTAGTGTTTTAGGACCAATTTTGTTGATGGAACAGTCACAGGTGATAAGTATCTCGAAATTCTAATGAATGAAGTTGTTCCACATTACAACAACAGCCTAATTCACATGACCTCTATTTCCAACAAGATGGGGCCCCTCCACATTATTCAAGAGCAGTCCGTGAGTATCTGATGAAACATTTCCCGAGAAATGGATCGGCCGAAGAGGTCCATTGAATGGCCTGCACGTTCACCTGACTTTACCCCAATGGATTTTTTCTTGGGGAGTACTCGAGGACAAAGTTTATAGTCGAAAACCACGAAGTGTTGGTGATTTGAAAAATTACATCAGAGATTCATTTCAAGAAATTAATGCACAAAGAAACTTGTGCAAAAATGTTTGTCGAAGTGTGAAAGGTAGACTTCAAAGCTGTGTAAATTGTGATGGACAGCAATTTGAACATAGTCAACCAAGTTAATTTTTTTTTTTATTTTGTATTATAGTATACAAAAAAATTAAATATAATTGTATATGTATTCTCAAAATAAACGTTATCATTTACTGTCCACCTACTCAAAATAAACGTTATCATTTACTGTCCACCTACTTTTGGTTCACTCGGTATATAACGTCATCCCGTAAGTAATGTCGTTTTTTTACCTTTATTTCCAAATGAAAATAAAACTACATCAAAATAAATTTTAATAAATTATATATTTTCCTTCACTTTCTATGACTCTCTGCCACCTCTCTACAAGAATTTCAATTCATCAATGTTGATAAAATTCCTTCGGTTTAGAAGCAAAAAAAATCGAAGGCAATGTTGATAGCCTCGAAACTTTCAAGTTCTTTCCCGTCAAACTAGTTTTGAAGACTTCTGAATAGGTGGTAATCTGATGGTGGAAGATCTGATGAATACGGAGGATGTAGAAAATTTCTCAACCAAGCTGTTCAACTTTGCCATTGGTGATTCAAACAGTATGATGACGCGCGTTGTCCTGTTGAAACAAAACACCCATGCGATTCGCCAAAGAAGGACGTTTTGTTTGAAATTTGGCGCGCTCAATCTTTGAAATTACTGACAGCAGACTTCGGGTGTAATGGTTTGATTAGGCTGCAACAGTTCAAAATAAACCACGCCTTGAATATCCCACCAAATGCACAGCAAAACCTTCCTGGGGTGCAGATGTCCTCTTCGCTGTGGTGCAGCAGATTCCCCAGCACTAACCCACTGCCGATCACGCTTAACAGTGTGATGAAGCACCCATTTTTCATCCCCAGTAATGAGTCGATTCAGAAACGGTGCTTGAAGTTGCCGAGAATGCAATGAAGGGCAAATGTTCACACGATCTCCACAGTTGTCTGGTGACAACGTATGGGGAACCCACTTTCCAAGTTTCGACACTTTTCCCAGTCGTTGCAGGTGGCGATGAACTGTGAAACCGTCGAATTTAGTCGCTGGGCAAGATCTTCAACAGTTACAGCAGGATTTTCTTCAAGTTTAGCTATCAGAAGGTCATCATTGAACTTAACAGGTCGGCCTGAGCGCGCTTCATCAGACGTAAACTTCTGGAACCATCTTTGACATTTCCTTACATTTAAAGCTTCCTCCCCATAAATATCCTGAATATTTTTATCCGCTGCAGTCGCGTTATTTCCTTTTCTAAATTCAAAGCATTATATGCCTAATGTGTTCCTCTGACACCTCCATCTTATCCGTAAGGGTGAAATAAACGAAGATTGTTAACGCGATGAAACTTCACTTACACTGAGAAGTAACATGTCTAAACACACAAAAATTCGAGTTTTCCACAAAATATACACAGAAACATGCGCAAACACGACGCGAGTTTAGCAAAGCAAAAAAAAGACATTACTTATGGGATGACCTGATGATATATACAGGGTGTCCCAGAATTAACTATTTCAATGAAATCGGACAATTTTTTTAAAACACACTTTTATTTATGTTTATCATGTTTAATATGTGTTAAAAATGTATAAATTTCTAAATTTTTTTCATAATTTTATTTTCATAATTTTTTCATAGTTTTATTTTCATTCTCTTTCAGAACCCTATTAATAATGAATACACAAGAACGCATCTTTGTTGTAACATCCCGTATCAAAGGAATGCAATGTAATGAAATCAGAGAAAAATTTACAAGAAGATTCCACAGAACCGGTCCTACAGACAAAGCGATTCGTGAACTTGTGAACAAATTTAAAAGAACTGGATCCGTACACGACGAGGTGGGAAGAGGACGCCCAAGGACAGCACGTAACAGTACCGAACAGGTACGACAATTGTTTGAGGATGAACCAACAACTTCGGTTAGGGAGGCCGGTCGAAGACTCAACATATCCAAGACAACAGTTCATAGAATCTTGCGTTCGACACTGATGAAAAAGGCTTATCACATTCAAATACTGCATGCCCTAAATGAAGAGGATTATCCAAATCGAGCAGCAAGGTGTGCAGAAATTGTGGATCAAATCGAAAATGAAAGTTTATTGGATAACATCTTATTCAGTGATGAGGCGACTTTCCACACGTGTGGTAAAGTCAATCGACACAACTGTCGTATCTGGTCCAGTGAAAGACCGTCTAAAGTCAGAGAATGGCAAAGAGACTCTCCTAAAGTTAACGTGTGGCTTGGAATGACCAAATCCAAAATTTATGGCCCATTCTTCTTTGCGGTAGCAACTGTAACAGGTACCGTCTACCTTGATATGCTTCAGCAGTTTCTCGAACCACAGCTTCTTGATGATGGCATTCTTGATAATGTTGTGTTTCAACAAGATGGAGCACCATGTCATTATGCTCTAATTGTTCGAGAATACCTCAACAGACGCCTTCCGAATCGGTGGATTGGACGTGGAGGACCTCGACCTTGGCCTCCGCGTTCTCCGGATTTGACACACCTGGATTTCTTTGCATGGGGTTTCATAAAAACAAAGGTTTATCGCCAAAAGATCAATAGTTTAGCTGAACTTAAAGAACGCATCCAGTTGGCAGTGCGGGAGATAACACCTGAAATGCTTCAAAATGTGTTTCGCAGCGCTGAGGATAGATTTGAAATTTGCAGAGATACAGACGGTGCACATGTTGAAACTTCTCAATAAAGTTTTGACTTATGATTTATAAATCTATTTGTTTTTGTATCATAATTTAGTAATAAACACAAAATTATGTCAGTTTTTATTAAATTTGTCCGATTTCATTGAAATAGATAGTTAATTCTGGGACACCCTGTATATATATATATATATATATATATATATATATATATATATATATGTTAAACACAGACCGCGCATGGAACAAGGAACTCTTCTGGGAAAATTAAATCCACTATAGTCCGAATAAGTAATGGTAAATGACAAATACCATAGTTTTTCTTTTTCATGATGCTAGCCCGACGTGGGCAACGGGTCTCTCGCAAAGAGGTCCCATAAATATAGCTTCCCTCACCAGCTATCTGCAAAGCAGACAGGATCCAGCTTTGGGACATGGATCTATGGTATGGTATTTGTCATTTACCATTACTTATTCGGACTATAGTGGATTTAATTTTCCCAGAAGAGTTCCTTGTTCCATGCACGGTCTGTGTTTAACATATAAGTTTCTCAGGGGACCATTCTGAGTTTGTGTGTGTGTGTGTGTGTGTGTGTGTGTGTGTGTGGTGTGTGTGTGTGTGTGTGTGGAGAAGCAGACCCAGCTAATTGTATGCGGAAAGCTAATTGGATCGAACTGGTTCGATCCAAAAACACAAAGAAAGAAACTTAGACGACGTATGAAACATCCTAACTAATATTTCATTATTAGTTATATAAATCATTCTTTTGAGCTTCTTTAGAATTAAATAATACGCGCCACGTAGCAACAAAAAATGCGATGTACCTCGTACTTAATTATTCTTTTCCCCTGGAAGCAACACTCGAGAAATAGTCTCGAATAGAAACGTCTAAAAGCGTTCTGTAATGATCATAAATTGATTCATTAATGAAATTTAGCGAATTTTCCCAAAAGAAACTCCATTTCCAAAACACGAATCCTGCAACTTACGTCTTTACTTAATAATGCGCAAAATCAAAGTAATCAAACTTCGAAGAAACTATTAATTGACATCTGCCTTTCTGAACGAGGTTAGTGCTCTAGCGGAGCCTCTATACAGGGTGGTCCAAAAGTCCCTATCTATTTTGCTGAAATAAATAGCATTTTAGGATAAAAATGTAGTAATATAATTAGATGTATATTTATTTATCGAACTTAGGTCTAGGATTCAACGTGAGCACCATCAGTGTCTTTGCAAATCTCAAATCTATCCACTGCATTGCGGAACACATTCTCAAGCATCTCGTGGGTTATTTTAGCGCCTGCCGCAACAATGCAGGTTCGCAGATCCTGCAGGTCTGTAACTCTTGTTTTGTAAAACTCACACTTTATAAAGCCCCACGCGAACGAGTCTAATGGTGTTAAATCCGGAAATCGTGCTACCCAGGGCCTGTTTCCACCACGTCCAATCCAGCGATTTGGTAAGTGCTCATCAAGGTACGCCCGAACGATGTTTGCATAGTGACATGGAGCTCCATCTTGGTGAAAGACAACAGTGTCGAGAATGCCATCTGAACAAAGCTGGGGTTCAAGAAACTGCTGAAGCATGTCAAGATAAATTGGCCCCGTTACCGTAGCTTCTGCAAAGAAAAAAAGGTCCGTGAATCTTCGGTCTTGTCATACCCAACCAGACATTAACTTCAGGAGAATCTCTCTCCCATTTGTAGAACAAGTTTTCGGTATGAATTTTTTTGAATCAAGTCTGCGCACATGACGGCTCGTTTTGGATAATCCTCTTCGTGTAACTCGTGTAGCGCTTGAAAATGGTAACTTTTCTTTTTTAATGTTCACTTTAAAATCTTTAGAACAGTCGTTTTTGGTATTCTCAGTTACGTGATGCTGAGCGAGTTGACATTTTAGGATTTGTTTCAAAGGCATCTCTTACCAATTCGACATTTTCTTGAGAGGTACCTGGACGTATCTGGTATCTCGCCTCATCATCAACAAATCTAGTTCTTTTAAATTTATTGATCAGCTGGCGAATTGCTTTTTCTGTACGTCCTCGTTTGTGAAATCTTCTTTCGAATTGTTCTCGAATTTCTTTTCACTTCTTCTTCCTTTGGATACGTAGTGTTGCTACCATCACACGTTCTTGTACATCCATCATCCATCTATGGCTTGTAGAAAATAAAACAGACCTCGGTGGTGTAGTGGTTAGTGTCGCTGACTACGAATCCATCAGCCCCGGGTTCGAGACCCGGTGACGGCAGCCGGCGCGCAGCAAAACCCAGTTGTTCATCCTTCCACACAATAAAGAAAGTGGTTGGTAGATAAATGGGTATCCTGGGTAGCCTAGTGGTTAATACGCTGGGCTGCTGCTGCTGCTGCTGCTGGTGAGGCGTGGTTTGGATTCCACGTTAAACTGTAGGTCGAAGGTGGAGTGAAAAGCTTGACCTTCGTCAGAATGAATAATTCGGGCAGAAGCTAACCAAAGGTATAATTATTTCAGCAAAATAGACAAGGACTTTTGAACCACCCTGTATATACATCGGAGTGTGAGACGAGTTATATAAGGTCCATGCCTATATTATTAAGACACGAACGAGCGGGCCAATACAGAGAAACCCAGTCGTATCATCATACGAAACCGATAGAATCGTATGAGGGGAAAAATGGTGGTAAAAAAAGAAGAAACTGATAAAACAGCTCAGCCTTGCAGCTGTGTTCCGCTGCTGCCAATATTCAAAAGAAGAAAAAATCCTGTTCTGAACGACTGCATGGAATGGATCGATGAGAAAAATACTCGGAAATTTACTGCACAAATTGTCTGTTCATCACGAGAAAAAAAAAAAAAAAAAGGCTTTACCAACATTTCAACCACCAATTTTTGGCATTTAAAAATTCAAGTGTTGATAAAAAACGAATATATAAAAAAAAATAAATAATTAATATTATAAAAAGTTTCTGCTGCGGACAATTTTAACTGGTTTGATATGCCAGATATCTATTTTTAATAATCAGTGACGACATGGCGAATATTATCTTCATGACGACGAAGATATTCTTCAATTTATTTTTCATAATTAAGCTCAGCTACGCATTCCGCATCTGTTTTAAACTCAAAATCCCACTTTTAAGTGCCAGAGAGTTGGCCCTGAATCTCACGATGCGCAAATATATGCTTTCTCTATTTTATTTGCCTCTTTTTCCCACGCGTATGTGCAACATTTGGCCACCTTACGTACTACGTTTTATACACTAATTGTCTGTAAAGCACGACAACGAATAACAATGGTAAGTACGCGTCAGCGTCAATCCATCAAATTAAATCGAAAAACTAGGGAAACAATACACATGATGTGGATTTAGGTCGCTATGATATACTAATCTCCAAAAACGCAAATAATAATTAACAGTCCCGGTTCTGCACTTAAAATTGCCACTACGGACAAATATTTAATAATAATAATAATAATAATAATAAATAATAATAAGTTTAAATCACGTTATACCAATTTTGAACTTGTTTTGCACAACAGGTACTTTGGGGTTTTACATTGAAGAGAGCACGGTTAACTTTCAGCATAATTTTACATAAACCTCAGTACAAAAAAAAAAATATATAAGAATCATGCGTTTACCCAGTGCACAGACACTATTTTCTTACGAGTTAACGAGACAAAAAGCTTCAAATAAAGACGATCATTATTTTAAAATAACATTATTTCTGTACGAAAACTCCGAAAGACCCACCGATTATTTGCAATAGAAATTGCTCGTACTTTCTGCTCATCATAAGAGCCAAGATTTATTGTTCTTTACGACACTTCACCATCAGCAGCAGCAGCAAACGATGGCAAATGCCACCAGAAAGTGATAAACACAGTGCTGAGAGATAATGTGAATCTTTCAGTTTTTTATTTTTTAAATCAGAGAGAGAGAGAGAGAGAGAGAGAGAGAGAGAGAGAGAGAGAGAGAGAGAGAGAGAGAGAGAGAGAGAGTACCTCAAAAGGCCTTGCGGCCCATACCGAGGAGGTACCAATGGCAACAGGTGCCAGGGATAATTTTGCACACACTCAAATAGTGTGCAAGATTTGGTCTAACCTTTTCTTGAACTGATCCACAGAGGAACTGTTCACAACTTCTGAAGGTAACCTGTTCCACGTGTCACAGATCTTATACGTAAAGTAATTCCCACACACACTAGTCCTAAACCGTTTCAAATCCAACTTCCAACCATTGTTGCGAGTTGGGTTATCATTTAAACTAAACATGCTTCTAAAATCAACATCGTTGAACCCGCGTAAGAGCTTGAAAACCTCGATCAGTTGACCGCGCAGCCTCCGAGTCTCCAGCGAAAACAAGTTCAGGGCGCGTAACCGTCGATTGTAGCCCATATGCCTAACGGAAGGGATTAACTTTGTGGCCCTCGCCTGCACTCGCTCCAGCCTCTCAATATCTTTCCTGAGAGAGAGAGAGAGAGAGAATACACGGGCGCTTGCGCGAGTTCGTGTATTTGTATATACACAACTGTGTGTGTACTATACAGTATGTACAAAAAATTTCTTCCTTCGTCAACTATTAAGAACAGTTATCAGCCTGTTTACATCGTCTGCAGCTGGAGAGTTCGTGGCCAATTTCCCTTTACTATTTATAGTTAATTTTTACTTAAAAAATTACATATAGCCTTTATATATGTTAGCAGCATTAAGCGAAATCAGGCATTAAGATAATGCCTAGGCAATAAGCTGAAAGCTAAGAATGCATATAGCATGTTACAATGGTCACTTTCACTGGTTAAGTTATAATTATTATTATAGATATATAAATATGCATTCTTACCTTTCAGCTTATTGCCTAGGTATTAAGCTTAATGCCGGATTTCGCTTATCGCCACAAACGTACTGTATATAATAATTTATATATATATATATATATATATATACACACACAGTATATCGTAGTTTGGTAGACATTTGTTGCGTTGTCAACAACAAATACAGAGAATAATTCATCATTTCCCCTCCCCCGAACTCGATTCGGAGGGAAAGAAAGGCTTGATTGATACGAAAAAAAAAATTTATTGGACGATCACCGATCTGCTTTGAATTATAATAATTCTTTTACACACAACACACTCGAATAGGGTTGCGGGGACGTACGATCGATTACGAGAGTATTCTATCATTCATTCCTCTCATAAATTAATAATTCCCAAGGAAATGTAAGAATTCCATCATCATGTGATGCCACAGTGATGGTGTGGGAAGGAAAAAATAGGAAGGAGAATCCGGAATGATAAACTTTAAAAATTTGTATAATTTACTATCCATGAAAAGCGATATGGGTTTGAAACAAAACTGCAATTACATCTTCTATATTACTTTATGCTTGGATAATAATTAATTCTTTCGACTATATCAACGGATTATACACGACAACGATTGTAAATTATCATGACGTTTCTAGAGTTCCTGACGTCACGTTTAAAACCTAGAAATTTGACAACGGGTCAACTAGAAACTATGATGAGAATTTACTCGTTTAGGATCAATAACCGAGGCTGCGAAGGCATTCAGTACACTGAAGCTGCAAGAAGAGCAATTATTGCTCCATCTGAGGAAGAAATTCCCACAGTATAAGCTGCACACCGTTCACAATGCGCAGTCACAGTATTAAGATGAACTGTAAGTTACGAGATAGAGGGAAGCTTAGAAACACTACAGAGAAATGAGGACACTGCGCATCATCCCGAAAGAGCACCAGACCGAGTTCGAGTCAACAGCAAATCTCTTGACCAACGTAACAATC
The DNA here is from genome assembly GCA_023014485.1 of Bathynomus jamesi. Lineage (NCBI taxonomy): Eukaryota > Metazoa > Arthropoda > Malacostraca > Isopoda > Cirolanidae > Bathynomus > Bathynomus jamesi. The sequence goes on from JAJOZX010002805.1 coordinate 455,467, forward strand.
GGTGATAAGAACTTGAAACTGGCCTTAAGATTGGAAAACTTTCTTGTGACGTTTTTATTATTTAGTTTTAATTTTTCAATTACTTTCCCTAGTTTTCTATATATATATATGTTAAACACAGACCGTGCATGGAACAAGGAACTCTTCTGGGAAATTAAAAGACGGACGTGTTATGTGCCTTGAAAAGTGGACGCTCAATGTCCCGGTTGAGGTTTAAGTTTTGTTTTTTTGGCTAAAAATACAATAGTTACCCCTTTTTCTTTGATGTATTTAATCCGACGTGAATGCAACGAGTTTCTTGCGTATATTGAGGTTCTGAATGTAGTAGGCTAGGTGTAAGCTGTAAACCCAAGATCCTGTCCCAAAGCTGGATCCTATCGGCTTTGCAGATAGCTGGTGAGGGAAGCTATACAGGGATATTCAAAATGATTCATCCGATTTCAACTGAGAATACTTCCGTACCTATCAACCGTGCATCAACTGGGCATACACCAAATGAAAGAGGAAATCTCCGAGTTTTACAAGATCACCGCGAGAGGGCTCCAAAGTCACGCCGTGGCCTAACCTAGCAACAAACAGTCAGTGTGAAAATGGCGTCCGCACAGCAGAAGGCGTTTTGTGTGTTGCCCCCTAGGTCGCTGGATCTTACACCATGCGACTTCTTCCTTTGGGGTACGTTAAGGATACTGTGTACGTGCCACCGTTGCCCACATCTTTGGATGAGCTCCGAACTCGCATTGTTACTGCCGTAGAGTCAGTGACAACGGACATGCTGGAGCGAGTATGGGAGGAATTCGACTATCGTGTCAACGTTGCTCGTGTAACTAGGGGAAGTCACATAGAGCATTTATGAGGTGAGAGACAAAATTTGGACAGTTTTTCTTTTGGTTGATGTATCACAAATCACACTGTATTTGTAACATTAAAAAATATTCTCATTTGAAATCAGGTGAATCATTTTGAATAACCCTGTATTTTGGGGCCTCTTTGCGAGTAACCCGGTGCCCACGTTGGGCTTTCCATCATGAAAAAGAAAAAACTATAGTATTTGTCATTTATCATTACTTATTCAAACCATAGTGGATGTAATTTCCCAGAAGAGTTCCTTGTTCCAAGCACGGTCTGTGTTTAACATATAAGTTTCTCAGGGGACCATTCTGATTGTGTGTGTGTGTGTGTGTGTGTGTGTGTGTGTGTGTATATATATATATATATATAAAATGTTTTTGCTTCCGCCCGAGCTGTTCATTCTGATAAAGGTCAAGCTTGTTACTCCACCTTAGACCTACAGTTTAACGTGGAATCCGAACCAAGCCCCCACCAGCAGTGGAGCGTCTTAACCACTAGGCTACCCAAGGTACCCATTTATCTACCAACCAATTTTTTATTGTGTGGAAGGATGAACAGCTGGGATTTGCTGCGCGCCGGCTGCCGTCACCGGGTCTCGATCCCGGGGCTGATGGATTCGTAGTCAGCGACGCTCATCACTACACCACCAAGGCGCATATAATAATTAATTAATTAATTAATTAATTTATATATATATATATAAATTAATTCGTCGAATATCAATTAGAGTGAAAGATATACTTTCCAACAAGATGGAGCCCCTGCTCACAGAGCACGTCAAACTATCACATTCCTTGAGAACGAAACACCGGATTTTATCGAACCCAATATGTGGCCGGCTAGTTGCTCCGATCTTTTACCACTAGATTATGGTGTTTGGGAAGCCCTGAAGTCCAAAGTGTATACCCCTGGTACCAATATAAGAGAGATAAATGAACTACGCGAAAGAATTCGGCTCGGCTGGGAGAAGGTGTCTCAACGATATGTAAACAGGTGTATTGATCAGTGGCGTCCACGTTTGGAGGTGTGCGTTGAGCAGGAATGGGGACACATCGAGCAACTTCTCAATCAAGACGAACAACAAACTAAGGTAAGCATCTATGAAGTTTGGGAGCTCTAGTCCCCTTACTTTTTTAATATGACAGTTTATCTCTAAGGGGTCACTTTTTTACCCACCACATATATATATATATATATATATATATATATATATATATATATATATATATATAGGGGTTAGACAAAATAATATGAACACCTTGATAAATGGCGGTTTTTATTCTTAATATGGAGTTGGTCCTCCTTTAGCGGCAATAACAGCTGCAATGCGTCGGGGAATTGAATCATACAGCTTTTGGACAGTGGCTAGAGGAATCCTGAGCCATTCTTCGAGCAAACCCTGCTCCAGTTCCTCCAAAGACGCCGGCGGTGGGAATCGGCTTCTGACCTGCTGTTCCAACTGACCCCACAGATGCTCGATAATGTTGAGATCCGGGGATTGTGGAGGCCAATCCAAGCGTTCTACTTCACTAACATGCTCTTCAAACCAGTTTTTAACGACCCCAGCGGTGTGGATTGGTGCATTATCATCCTGGAAGAGTGCGCCGCCATTGGGAAACAGCGTTTGGACCATGGGATGGACCTGGTCAGCCAATATTGACAGATAGACCTGGGCGTTAACCCTACCATGCAGTACTACAGCTGGGCCAAGAGTATTCCACGATATTGCTGCCCAAACCATCACAGATCCGCCTCCATGCTTAACGGTTGGAGTCAGGCATCGGGGTCATAAGCATCTTTAGGCTGTCTCCAGACGTAAACTCGACCGGAACATGGAAATAGCGTAAAGGAGGATTCGTCAGAGTAGACTACATTCTTCCACCGTCCATTGACCAATTCTTATGGTCATTACACCATTTTCTGCGCCGCTCAATGTTGATGTGCGAAAGGAAGGGTTTGGCAATTGCAGCCCTCCCATGGTATCCAGCTCCATGGAGCTCGCGACGTACAGTTCTGGTCGATACCGGGCTTGCAAGATGCTGGTTAAGCTCTGCAGTCACTTTTGGAGCTGTGGTCTTATGGTTCTTTGTCACAAGCGCTTTAGCACCCGCGGTCTCGATCACACAGCTTCTTCTTGCGTCCACTATTGCATTTGTCGGTGCTTGTCTTTACATGGTTTTGGTATGCAGACATGACCATAGAGACGGTTCCTCTGGATACATTGAACATCTGAGCGGTTTTCGTCACCGATGCACCAGCCATCCGCGCTCCGACAATTTGCCCTCTTTGGAAGTCTGACAGGTCTTTCATAACTGCTAATTCATAATTCACTCAGATCTGTAAAAACAACGTGAGGGTTATAACATGACGTATACACACACTGTTACGCATTTAAATAGGTTTGCCAGTCATTTGTGTGGTTAAACACCAGTAAAATAAAAAGTGTAGAAGATATAAAAATTAATTATATTAAATGTGTGGAAAAGGTTTTCTACAGGAAAATAAATGTTAAAATTTAAAGATATCATCGTTTGTCTAAATTAACGTATTGAGCCTTTTATTCTGTTTGTATAAATTAAAGTATTAATCTTTAATTTCTTAATATTGTATAAAGTGCCTCAATGCCCAGTACATGGCTTGGCATCCTTTTTCGATAAGCCTAATCATGCTCTCCAAAAGGTTCCACATCTATAATCTTAGAGAGATATTCCTAAATTCTAAATGTTCTTTTCCACTATTATAAATTACATAAGAGTTAAGTGTAGAACCACAATTATATAAATTGTTTTGCTAATATCATTATTAGAGTAGGAGTGTAGGACTTTGCAATTTTAATACTCTTTTGTAAACGTGGCACCACGGGAGCTTCTCGAGGGAAAACACCTTGAGAGCAGCAGTTCGTGCCTCACCCTTTGAGTAGTCAGTCAACCCAATTGGATTTTCTTCGTTAATCACTCTCTAAGCAAGTTTAGTGTTAAGGATTTGATTTTCTAATTACTGCGCATTGTAAAAGAAATCTAATATCTTAAAAGTGATCTATCCTCGTGAAATAAAGACTGAAAAGGGTAACGCGTCATTTATATCCTTCCACGCGAAATTTATAAACACTCCACTCCCACAACGGGTTGAGGGGGACGCCATTGAACGAAGGTATAAATTGTTTTTCGTAACTCGCAGTCAGATTAAGTAAATTTGAAAAGAAGAACCGTGGACGTCGGCAGTATAAACTTCATTGTCGGTGCAAGGAAGGGACATACTGAGTTTACCTACATATCGGCGATGGCTGTCTAACGAAGAGGCCATCTTGCGACAAATGTATGGTCAGGCTGAAGTGAAAGGGTAAATCAGTCGAGAAGCAAGATTAAATAACGACTGATTTCTAGATACAATTATTTCCATCTGATTGAACTATTTTTTTTTTGCTTAATCTATTTCCTGTAAATGATTCGTAAATTACCCGAAAACACTTTTTCTAACTTCAATTTATGGTATGCACAGTAACCACAGTAAAGCATTCAAGCCAAGAAAATAAATAAATCGTACAGACTAAAGTCTATAAACTTTTTCAGCTCAATACTCCCCTCAAAGTGACCCTTTCTTTCTCTTTGGTCACTATGCAGAGTTGAAACATTGCAATTTGATAACATTTTAACTCTTGATATGTACGTTGAAAATTTCAGAGCATTATTTTATTTTTTGTTAGGTAAAAAAACAAAAAATAAAAAGTACATACGTATATTATATATATATATATATATACGGTACTCGTACATAAATACTTGAAAAATATCTTACCCCCCCCCCCCTCCAAGTGGTAGAAAATACAATGATGAGACTGTTTAACCTCTTTCGCAACATCTAAAGCAAAATGACGGAGGGGACCTACAGTTTTACCTGGGTTCCGAAGCACGGGTCGCTAAATTATGGACGTAGAGGACGGTCCCCCACCCAACCACTCTCCAAATTTAGTGTCGCTTAATTTTGCTGATCAACGGCAAGCGGTGTTACGACACTGGGCACGAAGTAGCCTTTCTAGTTGGAGAGTACAAACAATCTACATTTGAAAGAGCGAATGATCACTAAAAGCAAGAAAAATGTCTCAAGAAGGGGCTGAAAGTTATGAAGTAAATGGACTGAAGAAACGAAACTACCGAACAAAAAGTACTTTGCAAATATTCTGAAGAAAAATAAGTAAAATAAAGAGAAATTTAAAGAATATGAATTCGCTTAAATAAATGCCTTAAATATAAAGAAGCTATTGAACAAGATGAACGGGCAGATCTTACCCTCAGTAAATAAATTTGTAGGACTAACCAAAGTTCAGGGCCTAGCTGTACAAGTAAGTCCATAATGATATAAACACCTGAATAGCGCAGATACTTCACCTCAGATTTTAGAATCTACAGTTGGTTTCTAATCTTAATACACTATTTAGTCTTTAGAATCTTTTAAGAGTAATACTAATGTCAGCTCAGAGAGTTTAACATCACTACTTAAAAAGCGAAATTAATCACATATTAAAAGAACAACGTCAGAAATAAAAGAAAATACTGACTTAAGATAGTAAGGCTTTTCTATTCTGCTAATAATCCACTTAATGTAGCAGAAAATCCAAGATTGGTGAAAGTTGGTGAAAATATAATGACCAAATTTTGAGCCTTCTTAACAGAAGAAAAAAGGTTCTGAATTGACAGAAAAAATTTATGAAGAAGTGGTGGAAACCATGAAGAAAGATTTGACAGACTCTTCAATAACATAGATACAAGATAGTTGGAGCAGTGTCAACATGTATATTGGAAAAGTACTCTATCTGACTTCAAGAACTGATGCTGGCAGTGCAAAAAAGACAGATGAATACTATACACAGCTCGTCAAAGAAGCTACGTAAGGCTGGCAAAAGAAAATTTGATTTTACTTTTTCCTCGAGACTTTGATCAAATACCTAAATATAATTAACAATTTAGTCTCTTAAACTGAACGAATAATAGAATGAAACCTAATTTAAACTTGGGGGTTTTCATATAAAACTTTTCAAGAGCTGTATATGACTGATTCAGAGATATAGCTTTTTATGGTTTTTAATAATAAGTTTTTGCCCTATGAATTTATAATGAAAGTAAGACGGAACGAATGATGGAAATGACATTATATTATTATGTGCCAAGTAATAGTATTAATTATTTTTCCCCAACCCTTCGTTACGCGCGCATTCATCTTCAAAAACCGCTTTACAGTTTTATTCCAACAACAATGAAATAAAAGTGTAAACCTATTTTGGAAGTCAACTATACCCGCGCTAACTGTGCGGTATAGCCACCTTAGTCCTTTCAGAAGCTAAGTTTAGCGAAGTATTTATATATAAATAAATAAATGATAGATTGTATCAAGTATGCATCATCATTTTGCACTTAAATTACGTAAAAACAGAAAATAAAGCGAATGACTGGGTTGACTGGCCTGTATCACTCAAATAGTTGCTCCGAGTTCGGAAAGTAGCCAAGAGGAAATTCATCACGAATCCGCGTCAGGAAACCACTGTTAACTCGACACATTATAACAACACGACTGGACTTATTTGGGATTATTTATCCAACGACATTGATTTCTGGAAAAAGTTATATTTTCTGTATTTTCTGACGAAAAAACATTTTCCTCCAATAATCACAAACACCTGGAGGAGAGATTAAACGAGGTTCGAAGAATAAAATGTCGTAATATTTCAACTAAGAGGACAAATTAACGTATATAGGCAATAGGCATTAGGCCTGTAGGAATGCGTATCAGGATTTGGAGTTGCGTGAAGAACTGACTGAAATTCACGGATACTTCTTTAGTTAACAATATACTGAAATTTTATAGAAGTTATACTCTTCAGTGCCAGGGCAATGTCGCTCCCTTGGTCGATGAAATTTACCTCATGCGTGATAACACCTATTCACGCACGCGAGGAACATCGTCATAAAACGCTTTGAAATATCAGAGTTCGTGTTGCTCCCATGAACCGCAAAAGTGCCCCATTTAAATTCCATAGAGAACTTACGGGTGTACGCCATAAGGAAGTAGGAGCCAGCCAAGAAACCCGAGAAATCGGGAGAACTTATTGAGACCTACCACAAACACTCGGGATGAGGTCCGTCGCACCCCGGCAATGCACGAGGGACTCGCTGACTCGATGCCCCGAAGACTACACGAAGTCCTTGATGCAGGGGGTGCTTACACGAAATATTACTGTAGTTACTATTAAAGACCAAATTCCCGATGTATCACAATTTTCGTGCAAAGAATATACCTTCAAAAGGCATATAATAAATGTTCTTTAATATTTATACCCACACATTTGTTACTATATACATTATTGCTTTTCAGTACTTTATCCGACGATGTAACTATCAATTGATTAAATTCAATATTGTTTGGTATGTTTCAAGTTTTTCCTATCCATTAAGAGTTCATATTTACCAAAAGCGTAGCGGATACTAACTGTAATACGATGGGGCATTAAATTTAAATTCCATTATCAAATTTACAATTTGAAATTTAAACCCTTTCAAGAAACTTTATTTTTGTGATGTATGAGGTTTCGGTTTAAAGAACTGATCCACATCCTATCATTCAAATTTTCATCTTTATGCGATATAAACTTTTCCCCAAAGTTATCGTTCGATAATATGCTAAAACAATGGATGTACCAAGACAAAAAAACGAAATTTGCGACAGGCTACGCGATTTTTCTCGTGTATAAGCATTTTAGTACCTTCAGTTTCACTAAAACAATTTACCCACAAAAACTTTATATACGTTTTATTTCTTATCTGAAGAAGCCCTCGGAAGACTGTGTGATGGCGAGGACCGACATTCCGAGTCCTTTTAATGACGTTAAAGTTTTCTTATTAATCAATTAAAAACTTCCAATTTTACAACTCCACCTCCAACTAATTACTCTGAATCTACCCCGCACGTACTGTACCTGATTAAACTATGAACGCGCAACGTTTTCCTTCAGGAATTCATAGTGAAATTGCCAATAAAATAACCACTGTTACACATACAAAAAAAAACCTATATCTTTGGCTGAAATAAATAAGAAGAATCCACGAGCTTTCGTATACAACAGACCCGTTAATAAATTCGTTGATAATCATCATTTTGAGTAACCGCTCTAAGTGACCAGACACAAACGCGCACACCAACTTCGTCTCATTATCAACGGAATAAAGGAGAGTGAACCCGAGAGATGAAAACCTCAACGAAGCTTTCTGAAATGTTGACAGACTCCTTCAGGCGACCAGAGCCAACCTCGTAAATAATCATTCTTCAAAATACAGTTGAAACCGATATAAACACAGAAGACGGCGAGCAGTACTTAAGACGTGGTTTCGTACACAATGGCAACTAGTAAAGCGAAATTCTGTACTTCTTAAAAATGACAAATCACCAGAGACAATCGGTTAATTACCTCAAGCATCGATAATCATGACTTTAATACACACAGCATTCAAAATAACATCTAAATGGAAACTATTCAAACGCCGAAGTAAAAAGAGAAAAAAATTAAATAAATTAATGTCGAAAGAATACAAAAATAATAATAATGAAAAAGAACATATAATAATTTATATATAAGAAAAAAGAGATTAAAATTTAAAAATATAAATTTATCAAAATGAGAAACTATTAATACAAACGAAGAAAAATGTCTTCGCAATTCTCCACTAGAGAAAAGCTTTCAGATAATGAAGTGAGTAACGTCGTATACGAACTGAATTGTTTTGAAGAAGAATGTAACTCCTCCTACATTGGTTACACGACCAATACCCTTCGTTTAAGAATACAACAACAAATACAAACCAAGCAAAATATATGAACGCAAAAACTGAACTCGGAAAATTACCAACCAATGAAATCTTCAATGATTTCAAAATTACGCAACAAACTCGGCAATTCTATGATCTCTGAATACCTGAATCACTTTCAATTAAAAAATTTAAACCAGAATTAATATTAAATATAATAAAATGCTAAACTTTCTAAGCATCATCTATGAAAATATCAATTCAATATCCAAAATCATACAGGAAAATGTTTATGATCCTAAATTCTAAATTTTTTATGTAAATGAGTAACTTCACATCAGTTTATTTCCTCCATTTACTGTAACTGTATTTCAATACGTTATTTTTATTTCAGATTAAAAAAAAAAAAAAAAAATACTATTTCCGTGAAAATGTCTGAAGTATACAGACGAAACGTTGGGTGAAAATCAAGAAAGCAATAACTTCGTTTTATATGATGATGATGATGATAAATAATATATAAATAATAATAATAATAATAATATAAATCTCGAAAAGAAGGTTGTTAAGAAAACTTGAAAGGCTTAACGAAAATAAGTTGGGAACAGCAGAAAGCACCAAAGCCAGATAAAGGAAATGCTTACGGCGTGAAGAGGTAACCAAATGCGAGCTGAAAGAGAGACCATCTTCACGAAATTTCTTTGCAAATGTATACAAAATTACTCGCTACATTTTTTTTTTTTTTTTTTTTTTTTTTCAGGAAGGAGGTGCCAAAGGCGAGCGCCCGGAAAATGCCCCCCCAAAACAGAAGGAAAAGGAGAGAGCCTAAATCAAGGTCTCAGAGGCTCCTAAAAACGATACCTTTTTTATTTTGAAAAGAATGCGAGGTTGTAAGATGCATGTCTGTGTAGTGAGGAATAGAGGGAGAAGTGTGTGGGTGTGGGTGTGTGTTTGAGAGTATGCTGGACTGTTCACGAGACACGGAAAAAGATAAGCTAAGTAGGACAGCGACAAGATGACAGGAGAAACGGTAGTTCCAGCACTCCCTGTCTCCTGCCTAACGTCCAGCCCCCAGCGGAGTACTTCCCTGGTCGATTGGTGTCTAGAATCTCCTCCTGACATGCGATTACCACTTGCACCTTCACTGAATCACGAAGAGAACATAAAACATATACATATATATATATATATATATATATATATATATATATATACAGGGTGGGCCGTAAGTTTCCATACATAGGAAAAATAAACATTTTGTTATGGACAACCATTTTTATTTATATAATATGCTCTACATGGTTGCCATTGTTTTGAAAACACATTTCAATACGTGTTCCCCACTGTTGATGAACACGCATTAGCACAGTTGACGTTATGCTTGTAATGGCGTTGGTGATACGTTCCTTTAGATGATTTATGTCTCGTATCTTTTCCTGATACACCATGGCCTTCAAGTGCCCCCAAAGATAGAAATCAAGGGGGGTGAGATCTGGGGATCTGGGAGGCCACTCCACAGGACCACGCCGACCAATCCAAGCATCCGGAAACTGCTGCTGATCCAAATACCGACGCACGTGAAGACCATAATGAGGTGGGGCTCCATCTTGCTGGAAGTAAACTGGGAAGTTACCTTCCTCGTTTAGCAGGGATGGGAAAATCTCTTCTTGCAACATGTTAAGATACCTTTCGGCATTAAGATTTCCACTGACAAAAATTGGTCCAATAATTCTGTCACCCCATATCCCGGCCCACACCATCACTTTACCGGCACCTTGCATCTTCGTCGGACTCAGCCAGTTAGGGTTAGCATTACTCCAATAACGTATGTTTTGCCGATTAACCTCTCCATTGACGTAAAAATTTGCTTCATCAGTAAACAAGATCTTACGTCAAACGCATATTCTTAGGGTATCTGAAACATAAAAACAAACGTTTAATTTTTCCTATGTATGGGAAACTTACGGCCCACCCTGTATATATTATATATATACATATATATTTTTTTTTCCACAATTAAACGCGTGAAATGAATGAATGATGCAAACCCACAAGGATAAAGAAAAATGATTCCAAGGCCTTTCGTGTATTCAGAAGTACACCTCATCAGGGAATGGAGAAGGCATGACGAAAATATATACATATGTACAACGGGACAGAAAAACAAAAAGATTAATACATGATTAACAAGAGTTAATTAAAGACAAAAGGTATTTTTAAAGGATATTGTCAATTTTATACATTTCCACACTCCTATTGATATTATTTTTAAAAGGATAAATGCACATTCTAGAATATTCCTTTCAATTATATCTGTGTTTTTAACAAGCGCTTTAGAACTATAGTTCTAAAGCGCTCGTTAAAAACACACAATTGAAAGGAATATTCTAGAATGTGCATTTATCCATTTTAAAAATAATTTCAATAGCAGTGTAGGAATATATAAAATTGACAATATCTCGTTAAAATACCTTTTGTGAGTCCAGTGGCGGCTCATGACTTTCAGTTATGGGGGTGCTGCCTCAGAAATTGCGAACAATTGTGTCGATATATATATACAGTATATATATATATATATTATAATATATATATTATATATATATATATATATATATATATATATATGAGAGAAAGTCGAATAGATAAATGGATAACTACTCACTACTCAGTCATAAAAATAAGTAAAACAGTATCATAAAATCAATTATAGGGTACTTACGCTTAACGGGTAATTTCGAATTTGCCAAAAATTTTATTTATAAACAAATTCCATTCTTCTGTTTTTATTCTGAGCGAAAAAATATTCTAAGAAATGAAAGCTATATATTGTAAATAATCCAATTATTATATAATTAACTTCAATCTCACGACAAAAAATAAATGATAACGAATCATTGATAAATGCAATTCAGAAATTAAATTTCGAATTAGCAAACGATACAGCAACACAACTACCACGTCAAACAAACAAATCGGCACTGCTCTGTCCACAGTGCTTTGGATCCTCTTAAACCCGCGATTCTGACTCGCTCTTCGTACGTCCGCCACCGAGGTTTCAAGCGTTTCGAACAAAATCTGGAACTGTTAAGTACGCAGTTCCACGGGAAGGCTGAAGCTACTTTCGTGATTCATTCGTTCGGCATTGAAATAGTTTAAGGAAAAAAGGATATAATCTGATTTAAAAACTCAAAGTTCATTGAAAAAAAACAATCAGAGAGGTATTTTAAATATTTAAATATAAAGATCATAAGATCATGGGGTGCTGCAGTTCCGCAGTGCCTACCGACGAGCCGCCCCTGCAAGTTTTGTCTTTAACTCTTGTTAATCATGTACTAATCTTATATATTATTACGTTTAAGTTTCAAATCTCTATCTCCAGTATTTGGTATAGTAAAACTTAATGCAATTCGTTTTCCATTTCAAACTGACGATTAATTCATAGCCTATCTTCTTGGCAATTTTATCATTTTGAGTGTACACCATATTTTTATCTATTACTGCATTTTTGTTATTGACTGTAAACGTTTATTTCTTTTATTTGTTAATAATTAAAGAAAACACCGCGAACGCTATTAATCTCTTTTAATGACATTTATTTATTATAGTGGTCCCTCAAACGGACATAACTTATTCAGTTAATCAAATATTTATCAAATTAAAATAAGCCTAGTAAACTAGTGCCTAAATCCAGCAATAAATAAATAGGTAAATAAATAAATAGCGAGCCTGACCCGTCGTTCAAACTCGCATAAAGTGTGTGTGTGTTTTTCTGGAAATTGTCTTTTACTGTACGCGGGTTTATTTTTATTATTTAGTAACAAATTGTTTAATTCAACATATAAATGTAATTTTCATTATGAGGTTACGTAGACCCCACTCTAGTCGCTATGTGTGCAGTCCCATACTGACCTTCTTGAGTTAAAATGGGACATTAACTCGCGAGAACTTCGACCAATGTTTACATTCACTGAGACTGCGCTTATTATTCCAAATAATGATAATAATCGTTTCTAAGAATATTGCTAAAAATACCACCACCTCTTAGACATTTACGATACGTCAGTGCTGAGGAATTCTTTACGAATGGCATTTGCAGACAAAAATTAAAGAAAAAAAATTTAACTTATCAAAATTGTTTTATAATCAGAAAATACTGAAAAGTAAAAAAAGACAAAAAACTATGATATCTGATAAATAAAATAACGGAATAAAAATAATGGTAATGACGGCAAAGTATACAATAATTTAAATTTTGTATTTTTTTTTAGGTTCACGTAGCACTTTTTTGCCATCATACTTTTCAAGTACCACTAGTGAGTAAGGAAAGTGGTACCACCTAACAAAACTGTAGGGAGGGGCCTGCTAATATCACCTTTGAAAATCATTATTAAAGTGGTTATCAGTTAGCGAGCTTGCGTATTTACACCCCTCTGGTGTACCACCTAAAACAAAGCTCCGCGTACTGCTAGTTGAGAATCGCCAACTTCATTGAAGAATGACGTTGATTTGAAGAAACAAAAGCGTAAGCGTGTTTGCACGAGGGTACCTCCTATTTTGCGTAGAAAAAGCTTTCCTCAAACGCTTGACTATGTGGCCTCTTGCACGGCTGGAATCGATTCTGGAAGAGCCCCTTGGCAGCCAAGAAATGGTAAAAGCGAAACTATCCGAAAAAAAGTGGAAAAGCGAGTAGGAAGCATGGCATGTGATCGGGCAGGTAAACCACTCGAATACGGAAGACCGTAAAAAGATCAAATATTACTGTCCTATCTTTTCCTTCTTTGAGAACGAAATTAACTTAACTTCAATAACCACCTACGTAGAGGCAGCCCGCGAATAGCACTAACAAAGAGGACGTAATTTAAATATTTATGAAGTAATAATTAAATTCAACTAATATACGAGGTAAAAAAAAGGCGTCATCACTTCAAAACTTTTTTACATCTTCGGATCATTAAAAAAACCAGATTACTGAAAAATAAGAAGACCCGCATAAAGCTGAGGTATAATAATTTGTACGTGATGAATCCCTTCTACCATTAAAGATGATGTACCTCTAACCAAAGTTTTAAGTCACAACTGGATTCCGCATCGAAGGTGATTTTTCACCAAAATCTAAAATCATTTCTAAAGTAAGCAACCGATAACGATAAAAATCTTAAATTATATAATTTAATTTGTTCAATGATACATTTACTCTCATTATTATTAGTAATTTTACCTTTTCCGCATTCGTCACAAATATTGTCCCTGACTCGACATTATATTCTCTTTAATTCCATCTCAGAAATTACTCAAATCGTAAACTGAAATTCGACCATTTAATGTAAAACCAACGAACGAATATGTATTCCTTTAGCACACATAAAATACAGTCTACCAAATAAATATTCATAAACCGATTTATAAATTCCAAAATCTATGACGTAGTTACGACAGCTACAGCATTTTCGTCATTAAATATAATCAATATAACCTACATATATTCATAGTCAGATATTTTTTTTTATATATACATATGTTAAAGAATGAACACTTGTATTTATATGATTTGTAAAGCCTATTCTGAACATTCTATGAGGGTGTTATAAATTTTCAAATTTACGCTCCGCATTCCATGTTCCCACTTCAAAACTCCTGCATGAATTTTACTATATATATATATATATATATATATATTATATAATATTATATATATATATATATATTTTCTTCGACAAGACCAAACAACCGACACTCTAACCCCTAACCAACCCTATCTTAACCTAAGCAACCTAACTTAATCTAACCTGCTATATTTGTCGATAAAATGCATCAGATGTCGTGAGGCCGGATCAGCCCAGTTAAGCGACATTGGGTCTGGGTGATAGTTGGATGGAGGACAGTCCTCTGTGCCCACATTATTTAGTGACCCATGGTGCGGATCCCATGTAAACTTGTACTGCTCTTCCGTCACATGATCATAGATGTGTTGTGTGTGTGTGTGTGTGTGTGTGTGTGTGTGTGTGTGTGTGTGTGTGGATCAAAGTTGCATGATTAAAATTTTAATTTATGAATATTAAGTTGGGTAAAGGAGAGAACAATGTACGATATTTGAACGATGCGAATTCAGGTATGTTAAAACTTAGTTTCTCATTTTGTTTCGCGAAGTTGCGAAAGAAAAAGTTCTCCCTCTGATTAAGCTTCAAAATGGCAGGCCAAAAAAACAAACATCTTTTATGTATAGTACTTGAAATTAATTTCATTCCATTGGATCATTTTCACTTCTAAATCTATAAGTTTTTTTTTTTATATTTATTGGAACTGCAAAATTAAAGTATTTCTACGCAATGTCCGTACTAGTTATTTTTTTAGATTTCAACTGCTGTATCCTTCTGTATCAGTTTCTTTCTCAGATTTGGAACACAAAACTTGTGGAATATACAACGTGGTCTAAAAGTCCTGCTTCATGGGGGGGGAGGGGGGGGGGGAGGTATCGCTAGAATATATTATTCAATGTAGTACTAACTTTTAACTCAAGGTTTTCTGTTCTGTTTATAGTTTCAAGGCCTTAAAATTTACAAATGGCAGAACAGTAGTAGTTTGAAAATCTCCTTTAATTAAATATTGTCAATTATCCGCTAAAATGAGGCAGGACTTCTGACCACCATATATATATATATATATATAATATATATATATATATATAGATATATATACACGGTGAACCAAAAGTAGGTGGACAGTAGGTTTGAATACGGTTTGTGTTATATTATTATAACTATGGTGTTCATTATAACTATGGTGTTTGTGTTATATTATATTAAAATTATAACTAATTATTTATTTAAATTTTATTTGTATTATAGTATACAAAAATTAAATATGTATTCTCAAAATAAACGTTATCATTTACTGTCCACCTACATTTGGTTCACCCTATATATATAATATATATATATTATATATATATATATATATACAAAAAAATCCCCGTATACGCTTTCTCTCTCTCCTCTCAATCTCTCTCCTAGCGCTGCTGATGCGCCGGCTGCTCAAGATTACGATGCTTCCGCGGGGCAAGACAGTCAGACGACGACGACGACGACGACGACAAACAACAACAGACGGACGGCGGGTCTTTACTAGGGTGTCCCATGAGGAAATGTCAAGAATGCACCGTTTGACTCTTTGGTATTTCTAAGTAGAAAGTATTATATCGACATGTGCCTGATTCCCAACCATTACCGAGATACAGGCCTCTACATTTGGGTAACTAAACATAATAAAAAGCCGATCTTAGATAATATTCAATGACATTTAATGATACATTGGCAACTGTGCAGATCCTCACATTATTATATTACATTATTTATTTAGGTACGTCTTACACCTGCTCACAGAGTCACGTTTCTTTTCAGGGTGTGTTGTGTACTCTGCAAACGTGGAGGTGCAGTGCTCAAGCAACATTTCAAGCCATGCGTTTTCCTTGCAAGACTCGATGATCGGAGGCTCGCCGCGTGCATTGAAGAAGAAGGGGATCACTTTGAAACCATTCTGCAATAAGTGCAATAGTGTATTGTATGTTTGTACTTTTTGTAAACCACAAGTGCATTAAATATATCTAAGATCGCCTTTTTTATTATGTTTTAATTACCCAAATGTAGAGGCCTGTATCTCGGTAACGGTTGGGAATCAGACCCATATCGATATAAGACTTTCTACTTAGAAATACCCAAAGAGTGAACTGGTGCATTCTTGACATTTCCTCCTGGGACACCCTAATATATATATATATATATATATATATATATATTATATATATATATATATATATATATATATACACACAGAATGGTCCCCTGAGAAACTTACATGTTAAAAAAGACCGTGCATGGAACAAGGAACTCCTCTGGGAAATTACATCCACTATAGTTCAAATAATAATGATAAATGACAAATACTATAGTTTTTTCTTTTTCATGATGGAAAGCCCAACGTGGGCACCAGATTACTGGCAAAGAGGCCCAAAATATAGCTTTTCTCACCAGCTATCTGCAAAGCAGATAGGATCCAGCTTTGGGACAGGATCTAGGGTTTACAGCTTATACCTAGCCAACTACATTCAGAACCTCAATATACGCAAGAAACTTGTTGCATTCACGTCGGATTGAATACGTCAAAGAAAAAGGGGTAACTTGTATTTTTAGCCAAAAAACAAAACTTAAACCTCAACCGGGACATTGAACGTCCTCTTTTCAAGGCACATAACACGTCCGTTTAATATACACAAACTCAGAATGGTCCAGCTTTTGGGACAGGATCTGAAAAGTGGACGCTCAATGTCCCGGTTGAGGTTTAAGTTTTGTTTTTTGGCTAAAAATACAAGTTACCCCTTTTTCTTTGACGTATTCAATCCGACGTGAATGCAACGAGTTTCTTGCTTATATTGAGGTTATGAATGTAGTTGGCTAGGTATAAGCTGTAAACCCTAGATCCTGTCCCAAAGCTGGATCCTATCTGCTTTGCAGATAGCTGGTGAGAGAAGCTATATTTTGGCCCTCTTTGCGAGTAATCCGATGCCCACGTTGGGCTTTCCATCATGAAAAAGAAAAAACTATAGTATTTGTCATTTATCATTACTTATTTGAACTATAGTGGATGTAATTTCCCAGAAGAGTTCCTTTTTCCATGCACGGTTTGTGTTTAATATATATATATATATATATATATATATATATAATAAACCCTCGTCCAACGCGTATTTTGTCCAGCGCGAATTTCCGTATACGCGGAAAAATAAAAGCGAACAATTATTTGCCGAAAGCGGAAAATTTTATTATACATGGTCCACCAAACACGCTCTAATACACGTGCTCTAGTACGCGTGCCAATGCGCGCTCTAGTGTTTTCTCCTACACTCTCCAACACTCCCGCTTCTCCCTCCCTCTAGCGTCACCCCTCGCATTGCCCTTTGTCTCAGTCCCGCTAACGCGTTAAGTTTAGTGAAGTTGTGTTGGATTGATTTTGTCGTATTTTGCCGTTGTTTTGCGATTACCTTTAGACAGCAGTACGGCACCAAAACGTAAAGCATCTGCAAGTGATAGTGAAGAGAAGAAAAGTCGTAAGGTTGTGACATTAGCCGAAAAAAATGAAGATTCTAGATAAGTTGCGTGGAGGTATGAGCATAACACCACTTGGCCGCGAGTATCACGTGAATGAGTCTATCATACGCACCATCCGAAAGAGCGAAGAAAAGATACGTGCTATTTTCATTTAATATATTTTTATTTATCATATGTAAATATTATTATGTTTATGATTTTACTATGTTCTTATTTCATATACAATATAGGTAAGAAAATTCATATGTGTGAATAAAATATCTACGTATCTAAGTATTAATGGGAGACTTTACGCGGCCGCGTTCACGTATCCCCATTTATCTCATAAGGTATTAAGTTTGTCCAACGCGGAATTACCTAACTCGCCGTTCTCGAAGAACCTAACCCCCGCGTTGGACGAGTGTTTACTATATAATATATATATATATATATATATATATATATATATATACATATACAGAGCTGGGCACTTGCGGTTTTTTTTGCGGTACTGCGGTACTACCGTGTTGGTCGGTACCGCGGAAAGTACCGCGGGAAATTTGAATGCGGTAGCGGTACTGCTGTACTTTCAGCGATCCTTTGCGGTACTGCGTTATGCGGTACCGGTTTGGTAGTGCGGTAGTAGTACCGCAGTACCGCAAAAAAACGCAAAAAAAAACGCAAGTGCCCAGCTCTGTATATATATATATAATATATATATAAGCACACCGGACAAAAAATTAGTCACCC
This sequence comes from Bathynomus jamesi, assembly GCA_023014485.1. Taxonomy (NCBI): domain Eukaryota; kingdom Metazoa; phylum Arthropoda; class Malacostraca; order Isopoda; family Cirolanidae; genus Bathynomus; species Bathynomus jamesi. The sequence continues at coordinate 473,939 of JAJOZX010002805.1, forward strand.
CTCTCAGAATGTACCTAATAACGTGTGACGGCGCCTCTGGCCTTGATAACCGCACGAATCCGGCGAGTTTAGTATGCGGAGGTACGCCTGCTGGTTCAAATTCATCGTCACTGGAACGAGAGGCCCCATTTCGTGGTACGAAAAACATCCCCAGAACATCACGGAACCACCTCCAGCTTGAACACCACCTTCGACGCATTCAGGATTAAAGGCTTCATTGGACCTGCGATGTACTCGTCGCCTCCCATCATTGGAGAACAAACAAAAACGGGACTCATCGGACCAAATTACACGTTTCCAATCTGCCGCAGTCCAGTTTTTTGTGCCTCTGAGCCCATTTATAACGTGCCAATTTGTGACTTGCTGTTAACAGCGGCCTCTTTCCGTGGTACCCTGCTCCAGATGTCCATCGCATGCAGTTCTCGTCGCAATGTCCGTTCGGAAATTGGTCGCTGGAGAACCTCATTGGTTTCTTGGAGCAATTGTTCTCTGGTTTGAAAACGATTTGCAGTTACTAGACGAGAAACATGGCGGCGGTCCCTATTGTCGAGAATTGTTTTCCGGCCATAGTTACGCCGTCGATTTTCAGTTGATTGCGAACTACACCACTCTTTGTAAACTCGCTGGACAGTACGCGTTGACACACCAACAAATTGGGCTACTTCAGACATTTTGTGTCCGTGGGCTCTGCCAAACACGATGGCTCCTTTTGCCACTGAGTAACGTCTGCCTTACGACCCATTTTGCTATATCCAACACACACTTTGTTCTTCACCACCTCACGAAACAGATCTGATCCTGTGTGCTACGTCACCGCTACTTGTCACTTACCAATGCTACATCAGCGCCCTCTGTGTGACCTTGAACTTCCTACTATTGGTGCTATTAGGGGTGACTAATTTTTTGTCCGGTGTGCTTATATATATATATATATATATATAATATATATATATATATATATATATATAATTATATATATATAATATATATATATATATATATATATATACTTCGACTAACAGCATTAAAAACTATGAAGTTAGTTGGTTTTTAAAACTCAAACTTTACACAAGTTCATGCTTATCCTTCGAGCATTTCCTTGAATAAAAAATAAATAAACGTTGGCTCTTCGATATAAACCATAAAACAGTGGTTCAGCGGGTTCTGAAGGCGAGATAAAAGTTAAAGAAGAAAAACAGAACCAAAAGTAGAGAATACAGAACCCTTACTTAGTCCATTAGTCGCGGTCAATGCTTATCACTGTTGATTTGCTTTAAAAGCGCGGTTTTCACGAGTTATACAGGGTGTCCCATAAGTCCAGTCTCATAAGAAAATTTATTTTAAATTAAATTTACAAAAGTAATACATTAGAACTGAAACGAGTGTTCAAACTGATGTCTTGTTTTGAAACCTAGAAAGATGAGATCACGCAACGGCTCCCTTTTTTTTCCATTACTCTAAATCAGTGTTTCCCAACCGGGGGCCATGGCACATTTGAAGGGGGCCACAGGAAAATGTTATTTTGTAAAATAGAGTTAAATCCGCATATTACCTACTGAAAATAATGCTTATGGGGGCCACAGGAAAAAATAAGGTTCCTAAGGGGGCCATAAGCCAAAACCGGTTGGGAACCACTGCTCTAAATGATGAGATGCGAGCACAGATTTATCTATATACTGTATATGTATATTTTCATTCTCACAGAGAAGAGGATGAGAAATACAAGGCGTGGTTCGTTTAGGTTAAAGTGCTTCTCACCAAAGAGAAACATACGTACAATGTGCGTATCTCTGTATAAACGAGGGGCCGATTTTTTAAAAATCCATCCTTTGGTTAGCTTCCGCCCGATTGTTCATTCTGACGAAGGTCAAGCTTTTCATTCCACCTTAGACCTACAGTTTAACGTGGAATCCGAACCACGCCCCACCAGCAGCAGCCCAGCGTCTTAACCACTATGCCACCCAGGGTACCCATTTATCTACCAACCACTTTCTTTATTGTGTGGAAGGATGAACAGCTGGGTTTTGCTGCGCGCCGGCTGCCGTCACTGGGTCTCGAACCCGGAGCCGATGGATTCGTAGTCAGCGACGCTAACCACACCACCACCGAGGCGCATTATCCAGAAAAATAATTAACCAAACCTAATTTAACCTACTAAGGTTAATGTCATCGAACCAAAAAAGGGCGTGATGCGTTTTTCAGACAACCGAAGTTTTGAACGGTGTTTTCTGTTAACTCATTAAATAGCGAGGTTCTAGCTAATCTAACCGAGCCTAACAATCAGGAATTGCAGGTTTTATTCCCGACAGTAAAAATGTTTCTAATTCTTCATATAAATTTTTAAATGTTCCGAGGTATTAAAGGTGTTACTTCCCCAAAAATTTACCTCACATCATGAAATAATAACGCCCAGTTGCTTGCTTGCACACACACACACACACACACACACACACACACACACACACACACACACACACTAGAAAAAGAACAATTTACACTAATACGAAACGGAGCGAGTTAGAAATGAGTTTTCAATTGAGTTTACAACAAATGCCGGTAATCGTGGTAGAAGAGATCTGATGCATTAGGAAAGAATGGCCAACATTCTTTACATACGACATCTTATTATACGAAGGTATTAAAGGAAATAAAAGAAGAAATCGAGCGATGAATCGCCGCGCCAATTATTTTCTCGAGGATTCTCAAACTATGGGCAAATAGGGGAAATAGGATCGTCGCTTTCAAGCCCTTTAAAATGGGTTAATTTCGCTTCACCGAGGCGGAAGTAGGAAAGGAAAAATTCTTTCATTTCGATTCACTTCCTTCCCGCGATTCAGGAGATAAAAAACGGGATATTTCTTCACTTCAGAAAAGACGACGAAATAAAGTTTCATTTTGTTCGGTAATGAATTAATAAAAAACGAGTCGCAATTAAAAACCATTAACGAAAAACCTTTTAAAATAATTATTTAAATAAAATAACAGTTTTGTTTTTCTTTCTGGTCAGAGAGAGACTGGATTTTTAGTGTTCTTTGAACAACGAAACGAGCGTAAGGTTATTAATTAAGTTACTATTACTAACTCGTTGCCATAGCAACCATTTTCAACCATTTTCATCCAAAATTTCATTTTGTATAATATATATATATTATTAAAGACTTAGTCTGGGACAAGGATATAACCGCAGTTATTAAAAATTTGTTCAAGCTTCAAGAGGTCACATTGAAAACCTGAATTCATCGTTTTCCGCAACGGTCTTACCAGAGCCGGGGGAAAGCCACGAGCACTTAAAGAGCCAATTCTGACCAAACAATTTTAAATACTCCAAAATTTGTACGTTCCATATTAAAGTTAATGGAATATGTATTTCTTTAATAGTTTTCCGCTTTACTTCTTTCAAAAGAATTTAAACATCTCTGAATACTTCCAAATTCACTAAATGACAAGAATTTATCGATTTCATTTTAGTCAAGAAAAATATTTCAGTCTTCGTATCTTTCATTATTGGGGGTCAACTCGTTCAAGTACAAGGTGAAAGTTTTTTATTGAATACCTTATAATCATTATTATTACGTAAATAGTAGTTATAATTTGAAATCGAGCAGCGACCTATTAATAAGTGTATAAATTAATATAGGGGTGTTTCTTGAGAAAGGAGAGAGCGTGCAAATAACTTTCATTCCTCCATTTTAGGATAACATTTGTTTCCATCCAATATTTATATGCGATTGAAGAACGGGAGTCAAAGATGCAAAATATACAATGAAGGGTGTTATAGAATGTTCAAAATTATATACGTGTCTAGTATTTAATGAGCCTAAAACTTACTACGCATCTTATAGAAACTGAGACAATCGATAAACAATATTAAACATTTTATGCGAAGATTGAAGGTTGCTTGCTTCAATTCTAAACAGCATTCACCAATACACACGAGTCTTGTACGATACATGTTCTACTCTCGTTTTCTTGGTCCCCTTCACCGCCACCACCCAAGGGCGGATCTAGGCATTTCAGTAAAGAGGGGGGAGTCCAAAGTAAAAAGGGCACCCCTAAAATAAAAAGGGCACAGTACTAAAAATTTTTTCTCAAAACAGACCACCAATCAGCGAGTGTAAAATCAGTTATATTGTTTTATTAGATCAGTCTCATTCAAATATGATACAAAATAAAAATCTAATTTGGGTACAACAGTTATCACGGACAATTTTTCAAACAATTACAAATGCTTTGCCAATTAAAAGAACTATCATAATAAGATGAAGATAAAAATAGTGATATGGCTGCACCAGTACTAAGGGCACCTATGAAAATCATTACAACTACAAATTTGGAAGTACAATGTATAGTATTGTATACGGATAAAGACTCAAAATAGAATTTTAATAAAATAAAATAACCATGATCTATTTATAAAAAAATTTGTTTTCAGAGGCATACATATCACTCAAATAGGGCACTCGCACTTAAAAAACGGGCGCTTACAAGAAATTGAGGGGAGGTCCGAACGTCGCCGACCCCACTTCTAGATCCGCCCTTGCCGCCCCGCTATCAACTTTGGACTTCAAAGGAAGGGTTTCGCGTGATTGCAAGATGTTTATATTCCCGGTGATATTTCGGTTCGGCATCCGTACTAACAGCCTACAATTTTCCTTAAACGTCGCGTGAGGCACGGACACGTACACAACTCTTAATTTGATCCCCATTTCACTATGCAAGTTGTGGGTATAAATTCTCGTTAGAATCGTGAAACAGCAAAATCAGGAGGGAAGCGAATGGATACGCGAGTCATTGGTGTATTGAGTGAATAGTAATTAAGTTAAAATATGATTTCATATTGTTCCCTATCAGCGCCAATTTAATTTAATTGTTTGGCGGATGGAACTCATGTTCGATCTGTAAAAGGTCAACCAACAGAATTAGGTATCTTTATAAGAGCCCAGCCATGAGTGAGGGAATCACGTCTTATAAAAAGCATTGCGCGTTCATCTCATTTACAATGTTACTCGTCATTTACATGCGTGAATGCATTTAATTATCGTAACCTGATGGTCGTAAAGTGTCATTTTCGTCATTCTCGTAATGCGTCCTTTGAATTTATTATGTAATGAACTATTTAAGAGTGGACTCGCTCTCGCTCTCTCTCTAATGAAAAATGAATTAGTTTGATAACAGGAACCTCCCCAAGTGGACCGAAAGGTCTTTGAGGCTTTCTCTTTCCTTAACTCCTTCTAACCCCCTCCCCCATCTCTCTCTCTCTCTCTCTCACACACAGACACAGAAAAGAATTCCTTCAGGTTACCTCCTGAAGGGGTTGATGGCGGCACTGCGTATGAATTTAAATTATACAAATTTAATGCTAATTTAATCATTCTCGGTCTACAAAAATGACCCAATTCGGCGTCAAAAACCTCGATGTTGCGACGCCAGTCAAAGTAATTCATAATATCAAAGTAATCCATAATTCAATTATGTCTTAGTTATGGCATAAAAATTACTTTATATTGAAGTCTAGTAGTTGGAACGCTTTTCTTTGGGTGTACTTTGGACATCCATTAAAAACAAGGCAAGTAATTGTAATCTTAAGCCTCTGAACTAAATGTAGACATTCGAGGCATAAGAGAGCTTGAAAAAGAACCTTGAAAAAGGAAGGAAGATCAAAAGAAAACGTTTAGAGCTGATGCTCCAGCTTGGATTAAAAATAATTGCGGCTCTGCACCTCCAAACGGGGGTACCCCATAATAGGGATCATTCAAATTTTTCTTCTATTTTTTTTACCATTGTTAATAGTTGTGAAAAACTTTTTTATATTCTTCTCATGAATGATCCGAAACTTGGAAATTTGAAATATGATGACAAATTCAAACTTGTTGAAGGGAAGTTGCTACGTTAACAGATGTGGACGTCAGCGAATATTTTTTTTAAGGATTTGTTGTATCTCGTATCGATATTTCACGTATATATACACACACAGGGTGATTCAAAAGTCAGGTTACATAGGGAAATACTGTATTATGTAATGATACAGGGGAATAGTCACATCACATGTTCGATATGGCCACCGTTAACGGCAATGCACTTGTGCAGCCAGCTAGGAATATTACATCAATGCGCTCCTCCTTCGATAACATCTAACTCATTTACCTGCAAAGAAACAGAAAAGCCCTATGTAACCTGACTTTTGAATCACCCTATATAATAATAATATATAACGATCCCTTTAGGAAAGCCCATAAAGTATTGTGAATTCATACGATGGAATAATACACACTTTCTTTCTCAAGAATCTGTTTACATATTAAATATTCCCCCTTTTCAAGGACAATCCCCCATTTTAGGATTTGATTCTATAAAAAGGGGGAGAAATTAATACATTTTAAGCGAGTACCATACTCGTATTAAGGATCGAGCAGGATCAGAGACTTCGATCACATTTACTATACTAGTTAAATAAAATTCACGTATATACCAAGTGCATCTAGTCATCTAACACCTCCTTAACCCATCAAGACACTGGCTTACCAACTGAATACAGTAAAAAGAACCTAGCAAATTCTGAAAGGTCATCACCAGGCCAACCGACAAGAAAATAAAAATCATGGTGTGAAGATAAAACACCCAGAACAAAAAAACACTATTTAACCTGGACATCTAAATTCTCTCTCTCTCTCTCTCTCTCTCTATATATATATATACCAGTGATGTAGTCGAGACCACCAAGTCCGAGACTGAGACCTGATCCTGATCGAGACCCTTAAAATTCGAGACCGAGATCGAGATCAAGCTCATGCCCTTTCAATTTGTTTTACACTACTATGGAAATTAGACTATGTTAAGTATATTAATAAACTAATAACTACTTTCTCAGATGTAGTGTGTTGAATGCAAAAAGTGTAGCCTATAAATTAACAAATGAATATACAAGGTGTCCATAAATGTTTACCCTGAAAACAGTATGCTCTCATGTTTTAATGACGAATCTTACATCCGTTTTCTTTTTACAGGTGATCTCGTACACGCATAGAGTTTCTGTGCTGGTGTGTTTCGTCTACCGCATTCGCCGCTAGGAGCGCTGTAGTAGCTGTTCAGTTAAGATGGCGTCTGTGACAGAGAAGGCACAATGTGTTGTGTGGCTTGCAGAAACAAAATTTCCTGTCACTGTTCAGCGAAGGTTCAGAACAAAGTATGGAAAGAATCCACCTGATGTGAAGTTAATTAAGTCGTGGATGAAAAAATTCTTGGAAACTGGAAACGTGGAAAAGGGAAAAAACAGTGGTAGACCATCAGTTTCCGATGGGACGGTGGAAAACATTCAAACTGTCATCTTCCAACAAGATGGGGCATCCCCTCATTGGGCGCATGATGTTCGTGAAACTCTCGACGCAACATTTCCAAATCGATGGATTGGCAGGGACGGGCCAGTCCCATGGCACCCAAGAACACCAGACATTACCCCGCTGGATTTCTTTCTCTGGGGTCATGTAAAAGATTTGGTTTATGCAACAGTTGTTCCAGATATCAGGACATTGCGAGAACGCATTACGGATGCAATTGCAACAGTTAACCCACAAATGTTGGAAAATGTGTGGCGTGAGTGTGAATACTGTTTAGACATTTTACGTGCCACTAGGGTTGCACATGTGGAAGCTTATTAAGTTCATTAACTATGTATCAAACCTTTGTATGTTTATCTACTTATGATTAAAACTGTGTTTGAATACGAGTGTTTATTTAAAAGTTATAGCATGCTTTAATCAGGGTAATCATTTATGGACACCCTATATATATATATATATATATATATATATATATATATGTATAATCGTTTTTATCACGCCACAGAGGTTGACACGCCGTTTGGCAACACTAAGTGGCCTTATAATATATAATTATATATATATATAATATATATAATTCTCTATTTAGTGTTTCCATTTTCAATAGAATTAATCTGACGGGGGCTGGGGGGGCAAATTTTTTTGTAGCGCTAACCTAAAAAAATCCAGATCCACACACCCCCCGCAAGACAAACGTGGCAACTCGAAACAGGGTGATTGATTAGTGAATACCTAGAGTCCCTTACTTTTACAAACTTTCATAAACATTAAGAATTGTGTCTGTTCAACCAAGCCACCATCATGAGTATGCCGATAACATGTATTTTTCATTACGGTCTCGAGAGGTCTCGAAATGTCTCGGGGAGAAAAACCGAGACCGCGTCTGTCGAGACCGAGATCGAGACCCGATCTAAATAGCGGAGACCGAGATCAAGATCTGCAAATTGGGTCTCGAGACCTACATCACTGATACATACACACAGTAGGTCAAAAGTATGAGTCCACCATGACTTTTGCATATATCGAGGAATCGGACAATATTTTTTCTAAGGTTTATATATTTTATCAAAGCCCATGTCATGAAATATTGGTTTGTCTATCATATTATACGTTCACCACTGATAAAGGCTAGTATAATCATAAAATACAGTTACTGCCCAAATCCAGCCAATGTAACTTTGAGGTCAACACTCTCAAAATAGCACGTTTAAGAAAATTTGAGGGGTCCCGCGTCTTAAGGTACCTAAGCGCCAAAATTAAAATTCGTCAGAAATCGCCTCCAAAGTTCAGCAATATTCTGGCAATAGTATCTGTTATTAATTGAGCTAGAACGTTCATTTTTGGTTAAATTAGAGTTCTAAGTATGCTAATGAAGATGTTGAGGAGTTTTTGGAATAGATTTTCATATTTTATATTTATTTTTTTTAAATTTTTTGATTTTCTTATTATGCCGAACTTTGCCAAGAACTTTTGGCTGGCGGTAGAGGTGAAAAAAGTAGTTCGCTTCATAAGGTTTTCAACCATACTTCTAGTGTCGTAAGGTTATTATAACCCAAACCACGCGATAGAGGAAGGGTGAAAATAGTGATATCCATCAAAAACACGTTTTCGCCTATGGTGGCGCTTAGGTACCTTAAGACGCGCGACCTCTCAATTTTTATGATGAAGAAATAAGTTATTTTATCAAAATAATTGGATTTCAATGTTATGGTTAAATAGAATCTTTATAATAATGTTGTTTCATTATTTTAATTAACCTTAATATTCTTTAGGTTTTTTTTCCTCCTCAAATCATTCTACCTCTATTATCAACATGGCAAAGGACCTCAGTGAAGCAGTTAGGTGTCAAATAGTAGCTCTGAGTAATGAGGGAAATTCTCAACGTCAGATTGCTGCTAAAATAGGAGTATCAAAAGGTGCTGGACAAAGAACTTAGCAGAGATTCAAAGCAACAGGTTCATTTTCTACAAGACCAAGATCAGGCAGACCTAAGGCTACTACCTCCTCAGAAGATACGAAAGCAACAGCAGGACAAATAAGAGCTGTAGTCAATCAAGAAGAAAAGTCAGTGAACACATCAACTGTCAAAAGAAGATTGGTTTCTGAAGGGCTGCATGGAAGGGTGGCTGTCACAAAACCCCTTTTAAGACCACAGAACAAGCATAAGCGATTACTATGGGCCAAATAATACCAAAATTGCTCTGTCGAAGACTGGAAAAATGTGCTCTTTACTGAGGAGTCCAAGTTTGAGATTTTTGGGAATCGCAGAAAGGCTTATGTAAGAAGAACTAATGAAAGGATGCTCAAACTATGCATCTAACCTTCAATTAAGCATGGAGGTGGAAATGTGCAAGTTTGGGGATGTTTCAGTTATAATGGAGTTGGCGACCTCCACCGAATCAACTACAACCTCACCAAAGAGAAGTATCATTCTATTCTTCAAAGATATACTATACCATCTGACATAAGATTGTGTGGACAAGGGTGCTTTATTTCAACAAGATAATGATCCCAAGCACACTTCTAAGCTCTGTACAAACTATTTAAAGCAGAAAGAGGAGCTACGTGTTCTGGTTATGATGGATTTTTCCACCCCAATCTCAAGACCTTAACCAAATTGAACATCTGTGGGAACATTTAAAGAGAGAGAAAAAACATACAGTTACTAGTGCAGATACTCTTTGGGATCCTCTTCCGACATGTCGGAACAATGTGGACCACGAAATAATACGCAAACTCATTCAATCTATGCCTGACAGAGTAAAGGCAGTTGTTGATGCAAAAGGGGGGGACACTAAATACTGATTAACTTCGATTAAAACCCTATATTCTTATTTTGTTATGCATTTATCACATTCATTTGTATGTCTGATGTATATATTGTTGTTGATTACCTTCCAATTCTTATCCATGTATTATAAAATGGTCTCAATAAAATATGGTTGTGGTGGACTCATATTTTTGACCTCTACTATATATATATATATATATATATATATATATATATATATATATATATATATATATATATACACAGGGTGTTTGAAAACTTTCTGTACAAATTGTAATGGGGATAGGCAACACCAAGACAAACCCTTTTCGTCTATAAGTATGTCCGCTGACGTCACCATTCGGCGCGAGAGGGCGCCGCTGCAATTGGCTAAAAGGTGAAGTTGGTTAGACTCGCGCTTGCCGCGGGCATTCTTAAATCGGACGTAGTACGCGTAACATGGAGCGCTTCACGACTGCTGAGATGGCTGACATGCATATGGTGTATGGGGCTGCCAATGGAAACGGAAGAGCTGCTGTGAGGTTGTACCGACAGCGCTTCCCAAACAGACGTGTGCCAAACCACCAAACGTTTGCGCATTTGCATCGGCGACTGCGAGAAACTGGAACATTCCATGCAAACATGCATGACACTGGTCGGGAGAGAAACGTGCGCACTCCTGACATGGAAGAAGAAATCCTACGGCGATTTGAGGACAATCCAAGCGCAAGCACGCGAGGTGTTGCACGTATCCTCGGTGTGAACCACGACCTGGTCTGGAGTGTGTTGCACGAGCAGCAGTTACATCCGTTTCGTCGTCAGCGAGTCCAGGCATTACAACCTCGGGATTATCCTCTTCGTGTGGAATTCGCACGCTGGTTTCTGCAGCAGACAGCGGTGCAGCCTAATTTTCCGGCTTATGTGCTGTTCTCAGATGAGGCCTGTTTCACACGTGAGGGTGTTTAACATGCACAATTCTCACGTGTGGGCGCACGCAAATCCACATGCTACACGGGTGCATGCTCATCAAGAACGGTTCGCCGTCAATGTTTGGGCGGGTATCGTCCATGGCAAGTTGATTGGGCCGTACCTGCTGCCTGCCCGACTCGACGGGCGGGTTTATCGGATATTTCTTGAAGAAACGTTGCCGGAACTGCTGGAAGATGTTCCCATAGCTATTCGTAGACGAATGTGGTTTCAACACGACGGGGCCCCAGCACACTCCAGCAACGATGTGCGGGATTATCTGAACGCCACTTTTGGGGACCGATGGATAGGCCGGGGTGGGCCCGTAGCCTGGCCACCGAGATCGCCCGATTTAACATGCCTCGATTTCTTCCTGTGGGGACACATGAAGAACCTCGTGTGCGAGACTCCCATTTACTCAGAAGAAGACCTTGTAGCAAGAATCGCTGTCGCCGCTGGAACTGTTCCCGAAATGCCAGGAATCTTTCGACGTGTACGTCGGTCAATGCTTCGACGCTGTCGGGCATGCATTGATGCTACCGGTCGCAACTTTCAGCACCTTCTTTAAATAAACATGTTACGCGTACTACGTCCGATTTAAGAATGCCCGCGACAAGCGCGAGTCTAGCCCACTTCACCTTTTAGCCAATTGCAGCGGCGCCCTCTCGCGCCGAATGGTGACGTCAGCGGACATACACTTATAGACGAAAAGGGTTTGTCTTGGTGTTGCCTATCCCCCATTACAATTTGTACAGAAAGTTTTCAAACACCCTATATATATATATATATACACACACACGGCGTCCCAAAAAAATGTATACACACTTTAAATAATTATAAAGGCAGTGTTTATTAAAATACATTTCATTTTCAAAATGTAATAGAATCTAGACATTATTTAATTGTTTTGTCAACGCCTGTTTTCAAACTGACGTCCGTTCTGGTCCAGGCACTGCTGATAACGCGAAGCAATGGAATCGCAAACATCACGAAACATTTCGTTTGGTATTTGTGTGCATTCTCGTTCAATGGCTGCTCTCAATTCAGCGACTGTTGCAGGTTTTATAGCGTAGACTTTGTCTTTTAAGTATCCCCATAAAAAAAGAGTCTAGTGGTGTGAGGTCTGGTGAACGCGGAGGGTACTCTACGAAACCCATTCGTCCAATCCACATCGTGCCAAGTACCACTCGCAATACTCCACTCTTCGGTCCGGATCATCTTCATTAATAGCATGGACTAATCTTGGAATGTAACTTTTCCATTGACAGCGCTTCAAAATGCGTTGGACAGACGATTTTGAAATTCCTACCTCACGACTCGCTTGCCGCACAGATTTTCTTGGACTTTGGTGATACGTTTCCAGTACTCTTTCTTGCTTTGTGGGGCTTGTCGATGTCCGTGGTCTTCCGGAACGCTTCTTGTGGACATTCTGAACAGTTCCATCGGCTTCAAACTTATCTCTAATTCGAGTGATGGTAAGTCGCGTTGGTGGATCTGTTTGAAACTCCCTCCTAAACTGTCTTTGCACTTCAACTGCGTTTTCACACTTCCAGTAGCATTTTAGAATGAATTTCCTTTGTTCAAAGCTTAGTCTGACTGCCATTATTAATTCTAATGGGTTTAACCTGGAAAGAAAGAAACATCAATTGAGCTATCAGCTGTTAAAGTGTGTATACATTTTTTTGGGAAACCATATATATATATATATATATTATATATATATATTATATATATTATATATATATATATATATATATATATATATATATATATATATATATATATATATATATATATATATATATACGCCTCGGTGGTGTATGTGTATACCTCTCTCTTCTTTCCAGGAAGTACAGATTTAGTTTACGTAGACTTTCCCAGTAGTTGAGTTCTTTGCAGCCATCAATCTTGGCTGTGAAATGTGGCTGCGTTTCTTCTAGTTTATTAGTTTCTTCCTTTTTATATGGGGACGTCAAAACTGAGCAGTATTCAAGTTTTGGTATAATCAGTGTTCTCAGCAGGGGAATCATTACTGTCCTGGCCCTTCTTTTGAACGTTCTTAGTGCCTGTCCCGCGAATCTTTTTGCTTTGTTTATTGCTATCTGATTTTGTGTTTCGAATTTCGCATCATCGGTCATTATTACCCCCAGATCGACCGCTTTCGTGCTTCTCTGAATTTCCTGTCTATCTGGAGCATAATATGCAGTCTGAGTTCCTCTTTTCTACCATATCTCAAGAGCTGAAATTTCTCGGTGTAAATGTCATGTTTTTGTCTTCTGACCATTTGTATATTTTGTTCGTGATCCTCTGCAAGGTCTCCACTTCACTGGCATCGCTGATTTTTCTGCTGATCTTTGTATCGTCCGCAAAGGATGTTACTATACTGTTGCTGTTTACTCCACTGTCTACGTCTGTTAGCATGTTAATGAACAGGAGTGGGGCCAGTAATGTCCCTTGGGGTACTGAGCTGCGTACTTCTGATTCTGATGATGATACACCTTGAATTTTGACCACCTGTAGTCGTTCTCTGTGAGGAAGTTGTAGATCCATTTTCCTACTTTGCCTGTTATTTCCATATGTTTCATTTTATGTGCTATTATACCACGATCGCATTTGTCAAAAGCTTTAGCAAAATTCGTGTATATGACATCATAGTTTTCATTGCCTTCAAGTGCATCTAGGATATTGTTATAATGCTCTATAAGTTGTGATAGGCATGATCTTCCTGATCAGAATCTGTGCTGATTTTCGTTGAATCTTTCCAGTGTCTCCAAGAAGTCATAGATTTTCTCTCTGACTATTCTTTCAAATATTTTGGTGAGGTGGGACGTCACTGACAATGGACTATAGTTCTTTGCTTGAGATCTATCCCCTCCTTTATATATAGGGACAATGTTTGCTCTTTTCAAGATGCTCGGTATTTCCCCAGTGTCTAGGGATCTTCTCCATTTCCAGTATAAGGGTATAGCGATTTCATTTTTGCAGTTTTTAATTAACAGTGCGTTCCATTTGTCCGGACCTGCAGCTGAATGTGATTTCATTTGTCCTATAGCTCTCGCTACATCTTCTGGGGTAAAATCAAAGTCTGTTATACATTCTCCTTGCAATTTCTCTTCGAAGAAGGCATCTATGTCAGGTAACGCTTTATCACTTTCGGGGTACTGAAGACCGATTCATACTGGTCTTTCAATGTTTCAGATATTTCTTTTAGATCATCTGTTAGTTCATTATTTCCTTTCCTTAACGGCCCGATAGTAGGGCGCGTTTTTGTTTTCCTTTTCGCATAGCAGTAGAAATATTTTGGATTTTCTTTTATTGCTTCTACCGCCTTTTTCTCTTCCCTCTCTGTATGGCCCTTTATCAGAGTTTGTATTTCCCTATCGATATTCTCCAGTTTTTCTTGTATTACTTTCCTGGCATTGTTGTTTCCACAACTAGCTAACTTCATCGCTACTCTCTTTCTTTTGCGGAATATTCTTCTCTTTTGCCTCTCAAGGCAGTTCCTCTTTCCTTTTGGCTGTGCTTTCGGAGCATATTTTTTCCAAAATTCTCAGCGTCTTTTCTTCCAAGATTGTTAGCATTTCCTCAGTTGTTTTATTCTCTAAAACTGTTCTCCACTCTATTTGAGCCATGTACGCTCTGATTTCTTCCCAGTTTATGGTGTTGGAGTTTAAATTAAAAGCCCCAAATTTGCTTCTTCCTTCCGTATGTGAATTGTTTTTAAAGTTATCGCCATATTTGTTGATAACTCGATTATGTTGTGGTCTGAGATAATAGTTGGGGTTATTTTTATATCGGCAATCAAGTTCGTGTTATTTGTGAATATCAGATCTTGGCAGTTATTTTTTCTGGTATTTTATATTACCTCCTGTGTCAGCATAAACTCGTTTGCGAGAGCCATCAGCATTTTTGCTTGCTCCTGGTCCTCTCTTGTGCCCCCCTTACCTTTTTGTATTTTATAAATGGGAAATTAAAATCACCGCAGAGTATTATATTTGGGGATGGAGAGTTTACGGACTTTATTAGTGTTCTGATATCATCAACGGTATCCGAAAATTTTTTTAGTTTGAGAGTTTGGAGGTCTATAGATGACTATCAGTACCACGTTTAGTTTCTCTATTTTCACTGCGAGGGTTTCCACGAAGCTGTTGGATTTACATATTACCGTCTGTGTCATATACCTCTCATGTATATAAATAGCACAGCCACCTTTACGTCTCGCTGTTCTATCCGCTCTTAGTAAGTTGAATCCATCGATATGCAATTCTTTCTTATCGATACAGTGTTCGCAGTTATCGCAGTTTCCTTGGCAATCTTTAAGATGTGTTCTGTGAGGCATGCGATGTCCGCCCTTGTTTCGTCCATAAAACTTTTCAGGTACGAATCTTTGTTTAGTGAATTGTTCGGTTTTATTCCTTAAATATTTGCCAGGACAATGTTCATGTTCTTTGTTTTGTATTCTTGTGCATTTTAAGTTCGTTATCCTTTGGTATCGCGTGTTTTGTAGCCTTGTGGTCCTCCGAGATGGATCCGTTCAAGCTTACCTGTTCTGGTAGCTTCTTGCCATGAAGTGTGTGTGCGCGCGCGCGTATATACACTACCAGTCAAAAGTTTAAGTACATCCTGAAATATTCATAAATTTCAAATTTTGTTTAAAGTTTTTTATTTATTAACTAAGTTATCATGACACAAATTCATAAGTACAAACATGGGAACTTAAACAACAAAAAATCAGCAATTACAGCAGAACACATTCGAGGCATGCGCTCAACAAGAGAAAGAAGATAGTCTGGTGAAAGCTGCTGCCAGCACTCTTGTAAGAGTTCCCAGAGCTTCTGAGCACTGGATAGCTGCTTGGCTTTCACTCGTCGATCCAGTTCATCCCACACTAGCTCGATGGAGTTCAGATCCGGGGACTGTGCTGGCCATTCCATAACTGTGAGCTGACGTTGCCGTTCTTTCTGCTTCAGGTAATTTTGACACAGCTTGGAAGTGTGCTTAGGATCGTTGTCTTGCTGCATTATGAACTGTTGGCCAACTAGTCGCAGTCTAGATGGGATGGCAGGGCGTTGTAGAATGCTGTGATAGCCACGTTGGTTCAGTATTCCAGTGACTTTGTGGAGATCTCCAACTTGCTCCCCTGCAAAACATCCCCAGACCATCACACTTTCTCCACCGTGCTTCAATGTTGGCACAACACACTGCTGTGTCATTCTTTCACCCGCTCTGCGCCGCACAAATACTCTGCGTTTGGATCCAAAAACTTCGAACTTTGATTCGTGAGTCCAAAGGACAAATTTCCATTGCTCAACAGTCCATTTTTTGGTGTTTTTTAGCCCAGGCTAGCCTTTTCTTTTTGTTCTCGTCTCAGCATTGGTTTCTTTGCTGCAGTTCGTCCTTTTAATCCTGCCTCTCTTAGTCTTCTCTGAACAGTTGATGTTGAAACTGTTGTACTTCTAGAGTTGTTCAGCTGAGCTTTGATTTCAGGTGCTGTAAGGCGTCTGTTGCGCAGACTGGTGACTCGGATATACTTGTCCTCTGGGTCTGTTGTGGTTCTTGGTTGCCCTGACCTTTTTCTGTCCTTATTTTGATCAGTTTCTTCGTACCGTTTAATGGCACAAGCAACCGCATTCACAGAAACTTTTAATTTGTTTGCAGTTTGCCTCAGTGATTGGCCCTCATTTCTCAAAATTACAATCGACTGTCTTTTTTCTGTTGTTGACTGAGCTTTGGCACCAGTGGCGTGCGGTGATTTTTCGTCAAGGGGAAGCAATTCAAGCAAAAACAACAAAGATTATATAAAATAAAAATAAAACTTTAAAATACTCGTATATAATAAAAACAAAACATATAATCATCTACTTACTTTACTTATAGGTTAATTCTATTCTTCTTTCTTTTTTATTAAATATATCTATTATTTCTTCGTAAAAGGCATCGGTTTTCATATCCTTAAGAAGCTTTTTCTCAATTGAGATTAAAGCTAAACTTGCAAGCCTTTCTTCCCCTTGCGCATTTCTAGCGTAGTTATGTATTCGCTTTAAATGAGAGAATGACAGCAGACAGCACGTAAAGTTGCCAGATATTTCAAGAAAATTAACTATAAGATCTGGACAGCGAAATCTAAATTGCTTCCTTTTTGACATAGGGAAGGATAAAATAACGATAAATATATATTCTTTTTCGCTTAACATGGCCATGGAATTTTTTAGTAGAAAAACTATATATGAAACTTGTTGTATTCAATAAATACTACATTATTAAACATTAAATGAGTTTTTAGAATGGCAAGAAACAATTTGTAACAGTAAAAAAAAAAGCGAGTCATTGGGAAAAAGGATGCATTTCGTCAATTGTTGTCCAACTCGAGATTTTTTGCGTCGGCTTTCTTAAAGGTTCTTGCACGAACGGCAACCAATGTATATACTATGTATCCACCTGATTACCAATCAAATGCTATAAATAGTATAATAAAATGATTTTGTACAAATTATTAACGCATATTGAACTGTTTAAACTTTAAAGTATAATACAGCATTTTCTTCTTTCTTTGAATAGGGAAGCATTGCTTCCCTTGCTTCCATGGACCGCACGCCACTGTTTGGCACCCATTTTTGCTTTTTGAAACACAGAAATATACCTTAAACTACACAGTAAGCTCCTCTGCAAGGATTTTATATGTAAACACCTGCAGCGCATGTTAATAACGGAACACATGTATTAACGTACTCCTGAAGAAACACGCTACCCCAGTAAAGACTTGTAAACTGTTTTTGGACCTTTGTGCAGAGCTAATGGCATTAATTTTATGTTGCATGCTAGGCGTAAATTAACACATTTTGAAGGCTATTTTAAAGAAGCTTCTGTGTTACAACACACCGCATAGGGCAGATGCACTGAAGCATACAATATGAAAGCCAGGTAAGCAAATTCATCTCTAGTACCTGTTAAGTTTACATTTGAAGTTTCTGTCATGAGCTAAGCAGCAAAACATTGGAAATTAGTAGGTGTATTTAAACTTTTGACTGGTAGTATATAATATATATATATATATATATATATATATATTAATATATATATATATATATATATATATATCACGAATTTTGACAATTTCAAACTGTGTTATTTATACGCGTATGGTACATACGCATATAACCTAAAATTTAAGAATTCACTCTGGCACTGGGGCACGACTTATCTTCCAGTGCCAAATGGCCTTGTGTCACAACGATACAAAGTCCTTTCAAGACCACGACGTTTCTGCACGAAAAACGATCCCCATTAAAACGTAAAAGTTGTCAATGCATATCAATTCGATATTTGTAGAGAATCAACTCTTGCGAGATCATAACTACTAGCAATGCAAGAGCGTCGAAGGTTTGACTGTTGGCTCTCTCGCACCGTTTTCCAGTTTCAACGTTTTGGGTTGTATAACCTCCTTCACAACGACAAAGGTCACGTGACGGAGAGGGCCTACAGATTAATGTGGGATCAGGACTATCTACGAGTGGGTACATCATCTGAACGCGGAAAACGGAGCACCCATCGAACTTCTGAACAGACCCAAAGTCGTTTAACATCGCTGATCTAATGGAAAATGTTGTTGCAACTTAACCACAACGTAGCAAACGAACTCTTCACATCGGTGCGGATGTTTTCACATACGAAGGGACAAGTATAAGTACATAGTCATCTTCGGGCTTCCTCTTTCCCGACAAATTCAACGGAGAATTCGTTAATAAAAAAGAATAAGCGAAAGCTCATCAAAACGAGGGTGAAAGTAAGAAAGATGAAGTCAAATAGTCCCAAAATAGTCATTAAAGGGCTTCTTCAGTCCTTTCCATCTATTTTCTTGTCCTTCCCATTTCATATAATTTCATTATAAAAGCACAGCTTTCGCTAAGGTCGAACGAGGGGGTCAGAGTCCATATAGGACGGAACGTCATTTTAAAGGTCCCCAGAGTGTCTTTCGAGGAGTGATAAGAAAGGGTCGACAAAAAGGCTCGCACCAAATCACCAAAAAAATGACCCACTAAAATCCTGTCAATTAAGAAAGATGAATTGTCATCACTGATTTTATTTTCTATTCTATAATTTACGTACTTTATATCACACACACACACACACACACATATATATGGGATGAATTTCACAATTAGACACGTGAAACACCACGTAAATTTTCAATATCTTCCGACTTTACTAAAAGCAATTGGTATCAATGTAGTCTAAGTATAATAATACTGTAAAATCAAGCTTAAAAAATAACCCGGATAATCTGGTTGGTTGTGTGTATTCGATCGGATGTACACAATGTGACTTAGTATATATAGGCCGAACGGGTAAAACGTTAGATGTTAGGGTAAAACAGCATAAATATGCGTGTAGAACAGCAAATAATTCTAATGCATTGTTTAACCATATTTATAGTTGTAATCATAGTATTAAGTGGGATAGTTCTAAAGCTCTCATTAAAAACACACACATAATCAAAAGGAATATTCTAGTGTGTGCATTTATCCATTTTAAAAATAATTTCAATAACAGTACAGGAATGTATAAAATTGACAATATCTTGTTAATACACCTTTTGCCTCTAATCAACTCTTGTTAATCTTGTGTTATCTTTTTGTTTTTCTGTCCCGTTGTATACATTTTTGGTTATCGTGCCTCCACCCTTCATTCCCTGACGAGGTGTACTTCTGAATACGCGAAAGGCCTTGGAATCATTTTTTTTTTCCTTGTGAGTTTGCATCATAATATATATATATATATTAATATATATATATATATATATATATATATATATATATATATATATGAAAATTATTTCACGAAAGTAACACGTGAAAAATATTTATGATGAATAAACCACGAAGGAAAGGAAACACAGAGTGGTGCTCAAGCGCTTTCGTCTAATGACATCCTCAGGAACACTGAAGTAAATAAAGAGTACAAGACCATATATATATATATATATATATATATATATATATATATATATATACACAGGGCGTCCCAAAAAAATGTATACACACTTTAAATAATTATAAAGGCAGTGTTTATTAAAATACATTTCATTTTCAAAATGTAATAGAATCTACAGACATTATTTAATTGTTTTGTCAACGCCTGTTTTCAAACTGACGTCCGTTCTGGTCCAGGCACTGCTGATAACGCGAAGCAATGGAATCGCAAACATCACGAAACATTTCGTTTGGTATTTGTGTGCATTCTCGTTCAATGGCCGCTCTCAATTCAGCGACTGTTGCAGGTTTTATAGCGTAGACTTTGTCTTTTAAGTATCCCCATAAAAAAAAGCCTAGTGGTGTGAGGTCTGGTGAACGCGGAGGGTATTCTACGAAACCCCTTCGTCCAATCCACATCCACATCGTGCCAAGTACCACTCGCAATACTCCACTCTTCGGTCCGGATCATCATCTTCATTAATAGCATGGACTAATCTTGGAATGTAACTTTTCCATTGACAGCGCTTCAAAATGCGTTGGACAGACGATTTTGAAATTCCTACCTCACGACTCGCTTGCCGCACAGATTTTCTTGGACTTTGGTGATACGTTTCCAGTACTCTTTCTTGCTTTGTGGGGCTTGTCGATGTCCGTGGTCTTCCGGAACGCTTCTTGTGGACATTCTGAACAGTTCCATCGGCTTCAAACTTATCTCTAATTCGAGTGATGGTAAGTCGCGTTGGTGGATCTGTTTGAAACTCCCTCCTAAACTGTCCTTGCACTTCAACTGCGTTTTCACACTTCCAGTAGCATTTTAGAATGAATTTCCTTTGTTCAAAGCTTAGTCTGACTGCCATTATTAATTCTAATGGGTTTAACTTGGAAAGAAAGAAACATCAATTGAGCTATCAGCTGTTAAAGTGTGTATACATTTTTTTGGGATGCCCTGTATATATATATATATATATATATATATATATATATTAAATAAAGAAATAAAAATTGTGGGAGGAGCATACACATTTGTAAGGAAAACTACCAATTTTAGCACTTTGCCCGAATTCAACACAAGCTCAAATGGATTGTTTATAACCAATTTTATGGATAATGCCTAAATGATATATAGGTCACGAAAAAAGTAAAAATGAAGAAATAAAAAAAAAAAATTGAAAAATAGAAATTGTAAGAGGAGCATACAAATTTATAAGGGAGCATTACCAATGGTTTAGCACTCTGCCCTTCTTGTTTAAATCCGTTCTGAACGAATTCAAAACAATAGGATCGAGTAGAAACGAACCTTCTATCGTGTGAACAACAACACTCGCACTTTGTCAAAGAATATTTTAGTACTTCCATTTTTCCCGGGCTTTTTAGGCATTGCTAATGTACTTAAACTTTTGGATATTAATGTAGTATTTTCATATAACAATATTGTGAAAAATATCATAGTAAAAAATAGCCCTACCAATAATTCAGGCATTATCTATAAAATTGGTTGTAAACAATGTGATTACTTTTACATTGGTCAGACGGGAAAGGATTTGCACACGCGTGTAAAACAGCATCAATATTCCGTTAGAACGGGACAGTCGTCCAGTGCCCTTTTTGTCCATTTGTCAGTTATCCCATTGTATTGATTGGAATAATGCTTTAGTTTTGTTTCACTCTAGCAACATTGTTAATAGAAATATTCTTGAGTCTGCTATTATTCAACTTACAAATAACTTTAACATGAGCAAAGGTCTTTTTCAACTCGATCCTGTTGTTTTGAATTCGTTCAGAACGGATTTAAACAAGGGCAGTGCTAAACCTTTGGTAATGCTCCCTTATAAATTTGTATGCTCCTCTTACAATTTCTATTTTTCAATTTATTTTTATTTTATTTTTTTTTTTTTGTGACCTATATATCGTTTAGGCATTATCTATAAAATTGGTTATAAACAATCCATTTGAGCTTGTGTTGAATTCGGGCAAAGTGCTAAAATTGGTAGTTTTCCTGGATCAATCCCAGAATAGGCACCTGAAATCATTTTTAGGTGCTTAATCTGGGATTGAGGAGAAAAAAATATAAACAGTTTTTAGAGATATAATTTCATTGTTTTTATCAATATTTGAAAAAATCAACTCTAACCTAATCTTTTGCTATATCTTCTGCTTTTTTGGTTAGTTTTGCTATTCTTACCAGTTTGATTTTTACATTTAATATTTTATTAATAATATTATTCGATTTCTATTTCAGAAATAATCAAGTGACCCCATTATGGCACGACTAGTTTTTAACAGTGATATTTTACCGTTACTAGCAGACGGGAAAGCAGCAATTAATTGGTGTAAAGTTAACAGTTTAATAAAACAAGAAATGAAGTGTACGAACTGCAAGCTGTTAATGAACTGGACAGTGTATTCAAGGCATGTTGATGGATTCACTTGGAAATGTAACAACAAAGAATGCTCAAGATATCAAGCAAGAACTCCCATTAGGAAAGACTCATTCTTTGAAAAGTCCAAATTACCATTAAAGACCTGGATTCATGTATTTTACTTGTTGAGTGAAAATATTAGTGAAGTGAGCCTGTGCCATCAAGCTGGTATTTCAAAGAACACTGCTGTTGACTGTTATAGTTTTTTGAGAGAGGTGTGTAAAATGTACTTTGATAGACATCCTATGTAATAAACTTTGTATAAACAATAAATTTTGTAATCATCAGGTTTTTTTTATTTAATTCCTTGCAAGGTGCCTATTCTGGGATTGAGGTTGAACGCAGGTGCTTCATCTGGGATTGAGGTACATCAGGTGCCTATTCTGGGATTGACCCGTTTTCCTTACAAATGTGTATGCTCCTCCCACAATTTTTATTTCTTTATTTACTATATATATATATATGATCTTGTACTCTTTATTTACTTCAGTGTTCCTGAGGATGTCATTAGACGAAAGCGCTTGTGCGCCACTCTGTGTTTCCTTTTCTTTGTGGTTTTATATATATATATATATATATATATATATATATATATATATATATATATATATTAGTGGTGGACCGGATGCCAGTTTTTCAACATCTGCGGATGCGGATATTTAGTTAATCTATCAATATAATATAGAATTATGAATATATGACATCATTTTTCAAATTTCGTGATATTACTATTATGGGAGGCAATGCATAAGAATTAAAATTAATATTAATGTTTTCATTATGATAAAAATAATAACTTTCTCAAGCGTTTCAGCCACAGAAAATTCAATGAAACAAGTTTCATTCAATTTTCTGTGTTATCTTCTGTGTTATCAGGTATTTATATTTTGAGCTTTATATATTTGTTTGTTCATTAATAATTAATACTTTACATGAAATGTGCATGACTGGCCCTTATAAGCTACTTTATAAGCTAATTTAATTGTAAATTGCATAATTTATTAGAGGTAATATCCGCAGTCAGAAGTGCGGATGCGGATGTTAAAAATGATGCGGATGCGGATATCCGGTCCACCACTAATATATATATATATATATATATTATATATATATATATATATATAATATATATATATATATATATATATAATAATTATATATATATATATATATTATATATAGTGACCCATAAGTTCGCTCTCATAGGAAAAATTTTAAATTAAATTTACAAAAGTAATAATACATTAGAGCTAAAACAAATGTTCAAATTGATGTCTTGTTTTGTACCCTTTTTTCTTGTTGTTGCAGGTAGAATAACTAATATGGAAGCGAATGACACTCGTGAGGTAAAGGCCTCTAATAATAAGAGGAAAGAGGAAACTATACAAGTGATCCACCATGCAAATGAAAGAAAAGTTTGATTAGTTTTGGCACTCTTTTGTCTTCTCGGATAAATCAGTACTCGAGCAGTTTGCTTCAGTAGGACGGATTTGGGTATGGAGAATCTGTGGCAGTAAGTTAAATCGCAACCCAATCTGAAATTTGGTAATTCTGTTTTTATGGTGTGGGCAGGCATCTGACACTGAAAAAACTGGCCCTGCGTTCGTTGAGGGACGTTTAAATTCATAAGATTACGTATCCATCTTAGGTTAGAACTTCCTTCCTGCCTTTGTTTCGAAATGAAAACTTATTGAGTTGCGCTGCAAAGATACTCGTAAATGGTACTCGTGCGAATTATTTACAAAATACAACTTCCGGATACTTCGTCAAAGCAACCAAAACATATGACTGCGTCTAATTACTTGGTAATAGGGATGGAAAATAACCGAAAAGTGTAAAACCGGTTTTCACCATCGCTATATTCTTAAAGCCGGTTTTTACCGGTTTTCACCGATGGGATTCTGTATGCTTTTTAGAGAGGTAATTGATCAAAATATTAAACAGAAATAAGGTTTTAATTGATTCAATCAAGTATGTGTAACATTTGAATTAAAAAGTTTATTATCGAACTTGATTTTTTAAATAACACTTGAGAAAACAAAGAGCATTAAGTGTCTGATCTGACATTCTTGATGGAATCTTTGTGACGAATAAACCAGCAGCTGAAAACTCTCTCTCAGACTCTACGCTGGTGGCTTTTATTGTAAGCAACGCCTCGTACATTCGATCCAAATTTTCGCTTCTATTCAAAGTAGCTTCAAAATATTTGAATTCATTGTTTATGTCAAAGGTCTCAGAAGAATCTATCTTGGGTTTCATTTTCAGTTTGTTCATCTCGCGCATGTACTCGTTCATAAGTTGATCGTCATCATTTACTTCACGACCTGAGCTGCATTGTGAATCTTCGAGTTTCGAAGCAACTGACTGGACTTGGTCGTCTGTTTCTGAAATCTGGCAAGCTTCTGGAAAAGGCCTCTTAAATGTATGATCCGCATACTTCTTAAGTGCTTGTCTTGAAGGAGAGAGGAACGGTGCTGATGATTCATTTTTCAAGACCTCGGGATTGCGGAGAAAACTCAGCAAGGCGACAGCTTCTTTTTGTCTTCTCGATGAGTAGCGATCAATGAGACACACTGACGTAGCTCAAAAGCTAAAGGATTGTTTTTGCTTTCAAATTTGTCCAAAATGAACTTCATGGAAGATTCGGCTTTGAGCAAATTTGCATCTTCGGAACAGAGTCCCTTCAAAACAATTTCCAGTGGACGAAGCGTGTCAAAGAGGCTCTTTAGAGCATTCCATTCTTCATCTGAAATTGTCTCTGTTGAGCGTATCACTCTGAGGGCCTTTGGAATGCAACTTTTGAGTCTCAAAAATCTTTCTATCATGGCCAAAAGACTGTTCCACCTCGTTCTACAGCAGGGGTCACCAACCTTTTTTTTTGTTCACCGCCCACTTTTACGATTTTTTTAAAATTAAAAAAGCTTATCGCCCACCTTAGATCAAATAGAATAAATCAACATGATCGATAAAATAAATAATGAAATAAATGTTTAATTACCTTTAATGTGAGCCCACTAGTGGGCGCTACCGCCCAGGTTGGTGACCCCTGTTCTACAGTCAAGGATAAGCTTCATTTCCTTTCCACCAAATTCATCTTTGACAAAATCCTGCACTCTCTCATTTTTCAAAGGATTTCGGCAGATTTTTCTCACCTTATTTATTACTTTTAAGTAATCTTCTCGAAGTTTTGGAAGAACAATTACGTCATCTATGTCGGACTCAAAAATTGTATCAGTGCATAAAATTTCACACTCATCTTCGCTTAACTCATGTGCAGAGAGTTCATCTTCGATGGCTTCATCTTCAGGGGGTAGGGTCACTTTCCCCTTTAACTGAATTTTCAGCAATTTTTTAATACAAGATATCCGAAACCGCGAGATGGATAGCATGTGCAATGCATTGCTGGTGAACAGGTACTATCTCTCTTCCAAATTTGACCATTACTGAGGCACCGTCGGTGGTGCAACCCACGATATGCTTATCTAGGTCCAAGCCAAAGTCTTCCAATCTTTTCCTAACGATTGCAATAGTTTTGGTGCTATCGAGAGAACCATTCATTTTCATGAGACCAAGAGACCAATGTTGATTTTCATCATGAACATTAATATTAATATATCTTTGGTTTTGCAAAGATGTATACTCATCCATAGTTAATGAATAGCAGATTCCTTGTCTCACCTGATTCTTGAAGTAGTTGACCAATTCATGTTTCTTTTTCTCATAAAAACTAAGCACCATTTTTCTGACACCATTCTGGGAAGTTGGATGAGGCTTGTCGTATTTTATCTTTCTTAGGCTTTCTTGAATGAATTCACTTTTAGCAAATGATTGGAAACTCAGTCCATCTACACACGCAAGTTTCGAAATTTCCTCTTTTATGGACTTTTTTCACAAACTCTTCCACTGTTCTTTGTTTCTTCAATGGCTGATTAATCTGGTCGATGTTTATGCCATGAATATTTTTCATGTGGGATGATAAACTTGAAGTAGAACCTCCACAACACTTTAAAACTTTGTGACATGTCATACACTCTGCTGCTTCTTTATTCTTACAAGTGAAATGATACTGGGTCAAGCATTTCATTTCTTTGACATGATGGAGTATTAAATCTTAGAATCTTAACTGATCAATGTGCAATCATCCGCATAACATTCAAGACTGAAGCATCAATTAATTATTTACACTTATAAACAAACAAAAAACGATACGAAACGATGCAAAACATAATTATGATGTTTTTAAACGTTTGGAAACGCGTTTCATAGAAAATGGACCAAAGTGATCGGAGACTTGCGCAAAAATGTGAAAACCGGTTCTTATCGTCGGTTTTGATGATGATTAAAAACTTTCATCACCGGTTAAAAACCGGGTTCCATCTCTACTTGGTAGCCAATCCAAATATTAATTTAACCAATGCGATGTCTGCGTGAATGAAGGTTATTTTTCTTGTAAACAAATCGAAATTGCGAAACAAATTGATCATCTCTTTCAATATTGTTTCAATTTGTGCGTCATAGTTTCAGCCTATACAAGCAAGCAAAGCAAACAAAACAAAGGTGGAAAACCACACACACACACACACACCACACACACCACACACACACACATTTCCAAAGCAAATGTAATGTACAATACCAACAAAAAATTAGATGATGGGGAGCTTCATTCCGTTTCACCTGACAGGAACGCATCTTAAAAAACTCCAATTTATGATGCCTTACTTTTAAAACAAACGTTTTGCATATACAAAAATTAATTCTAAAAATAATCCACACGAACATTAAAGTCTACTGAAGTTCTAGAACAATTACAATTTTTCGTGTCTTACTAACATTGAAGAGGTAATTGCGGAATGTAAATGCTTAGATGAAGACCAGATTGCGTGTGCGTCATGATCAGCACGAAAACTGCAGTACGAAGGTAAACGAAACAACTGCAGTATGAAGGTAAATGAACCAACTTTGTCTTCATCTAAGTTGTTATTACGGGGATCACGCTGAACCATTTTAATGAGGAACATTTATCCTGCCCTGCCGAGCGTTCTTTAATTTAGTGACAATCAAAAGCGGTTGGTTAAAAATAATGACAAATTGCAGACATGCGAAGTAACTGCCGTACTACAAAATTTTAACGATTTACCTTCTGCAGTAAACCCGAATACTTTAGTTTAAAATGAAATGAAAAGATTTTAGATTTTTCATTCGTACACGACATTCACATTTTGCGAAAAATACTTCAAACGCAATTACCCAAGTATCATAATTATAAATACAGTAATGAGATGTATAATGATGTATAATGATGTATAATGATGTATAATGATGTATAATGATGTATAATAATGCATAATAATGTATAATAATAATGGGGGACTTTAACGCACATGTGAACTCGGAATTCTTTGTAGAATTGGGTAACATGTGCGAGTCGGCCAATTTAAGTATAAGTGATGTAGATGTATTAGGGGTAGCCAGTGGTAATTTTACATACGTTAGTGATATGAGTGTTACCACCAGGTGGATTGATCATTGTCTCACTAACTAGTAATAATCTAAAGGATCGAATTGTTAGAGATCATATTTTGCATGATTTCCTTCTTTCTGATCACAGACCATTAGAAATATTAATTAACGTTACCAATTCATGCCCAACACGACTTAACAAGAACTCAATAGGTAAGAATAATCGCGTCGATTGGTCCAATGTTACGATGCAGCAAAGAATAGAATACAAAGACAGAACAAGTCACCTCTTTAATAATTTAGAAATTTTGCACCTTGCCTGTAATAATCCTTGCTCAAATGATTCTCACTGTAAACTCATAGATAGGTATTATGGTAAGATAATATCCCTGTTAAGAGGAGCAGGAAGCCCCCTGATTAAATCTTACAACTAGTATACTAAGATTATTCCTGGATGGAATGATTTTATTGCCCCCCTGAAGAGGGAATCGAAAGACGCCTATGATTTGTGGTGCTTTCATGGTAGACCCAAATTAGGACCAGTATACTTGAATTTGTGTGTACAAGTCGGGGTCAGTATAAGGCGGCCATAAGGCGATGTAAACAGGAAGAAGAGTCTATTCGAGCATCAAACCTGTGAACAGTATAAGGCGGCCATAAGGCGATGTAAACAGGAAGAAGAGTCTATTCGAGCATCAAAAGCCTGTGAAGCTCGCATAAATAACGATAACAACAAATTTTTGAAATTTGTTAAGAATCAAACGGGTGTCAAAAATGTCCTCCCTCCGACAATCGATGGGGTGTCGGGAGAGGATGAAATTACAAAGCTGTGGAAAAACTACTATTCTAACATTCTTAACAGTGTGAGTAGGGATAATCTTAAGATAGATTGCAGCGAAACGATTGTGGGAGGAACAAGGAAAAATACTTTGATATCATTTTCTGAAGTAAAGAGGTTAATTAAAGAGTTAAAGACTGGTTCTGCGTCAGGAGTAGATGACTTATCGAATGAGCACTTAAAATATGCAAGAATGGGAAGATGAAAAAATCTCCCTTATAACGATGCCAAGAATGGGAAGATGAAAAAATCTCCCTTATAACGAACGCGAAGCAACTTAATGGGATAAATTTTTTCTGCGAAAACTGCATGACCGAAATAAACTCTTTAAAGTATTTAAAGCAGAAAGAGACTATGAGAAGAAAATGAAAGATGAAAGTGGGAATAAAGAACAGAGGAAAACAGAAGAAACGAAGAAAGGCGAAGTAGAAAAAAATCAAATACCGTCACACAATGAGGCCGAAACCATGCAGTCGAAAGAGAGTATAAAGACAACAGATAGTATAAGGGCAACGAAGGACATTAACACAAATAGCACAAACAGGAAAAGACAAGAGAGCAATCAAGAAACGGAGTAAAACTGTCCCCCAATAAGGAGCAAAAAACAAAGGCCACGAGTAAATATGGGGAAGGAACTATATGCAGATATTATATAAAAGATAATTGCAGATTTAAAATAGGACAATGTATATATGAACATCCCCCAATATCCAATTTCTCCTATAATAATGGTCATTGTAAATTTGGAGACAGATGCAAATTCTACCACCCGAACATCTGCAGGACTTACGCAAAATATGGAACCTGCAAGCAAATACGGGAAAAAATGCTACTATCAAAGAACAAAGGACAGTGTTTAAATGACAATAGGAAAAACAATAACAATAGAAACACAATAAGCGAACAAAATTTTTTTTTCAACATCGCAGACACGATACGCCTGCTAAATGTCTTGTCATCCAACACATGCAGTTGACACAGCTGGAAACCCCCGAGCCAAACCGGTTCTGGGCAAGAAGCTACCAGAACAGGTAGGCGGAAACGGCTCTCTCTAGGGCAGTGGTTCTTAACCAGGGGGGCGTCGGTAATTTCCAGGGGGGGCGCGATCCCTTGGGGAAAAACAGGAATTTCTCTAATTGTATTTGTTATTCTCTTAACGAGCATAAAATCTGGGAGAGAATGTTATTTTGATGCAAGGGGGGCGTGGAGGGAAGGACCAATTCCTAGAGGAAGCATGGTAGTAAAAAGGTTAAGAACCACTGCTCTAGGAGGATCATAGGGCAACGAAACAAGCGATATCGAAGGAAAACGAACTTAAAATGCACAAGGGGCAACGAAAAGCAAATAATATTCAAGGAATAAGACCAAACCAATCACTCAACAAAGTTCCGTACCTGAAAGGATTTATGGACGAAACAAGGGCGGACATAGCATGCCTCATAGAAACATCTTAAGGATTGCCAAGGAAATTGTGAAAACTGCTAACAGTGTAGTGATAAGAAAGAGATAAATATAGAGGGCTTCAACTTACTAAGAGCGGATAGAACAACGAGACGTAAAGGTGGATGTGCTATATATGTAGTACATGAAGGTCATATGACAGAGACGATACTAAGTAAATCAAACAGTTTTGTTGAACTCCTAGCAGTGAAAATAGGAAAACTAAACGTGATACTAATAGTCATCTATAGACCTCCAAACACCCGAACCGAAAAGTTCTCGGAGGCCATTGATGATATCAGAAAGCTAATAAAAGCCATAAACCCTCCATCAACCAATATAATGATCTGCAGAGACTTTAATTTCCTATTTATAAAATACAAAAAGGTGGATAGGAGCAAGCAAAAATGTTTTGATGGCTCTCACAAATGAGTTTATGCTGACACAGGAGATAACAGAAAATACCAGAAAAAATAACTGCCTAGATCTGGTATTCACGAATAACACAAACTTGATTGCTGATATAAAAATAACCCCAACCATTATCTTAGACCACAACTTAATCGAGATATCAACAAATATGACGACAACATTAAAAGACAATACACATATTGAAGAAAGAAGCAAATTTGGGGCATTTAACTTGAACTCCAAGACTATAAATTGGGAAGCACTCAGATTGCACATGACCCAAATAGAGTGAACAGTTTTAGAGAATAAAACAACTGAAGAAATGCTAACAACCTCGGAAGAAAAAACGCTCAGAATTTTAGAAAAATATGCTTCGAAATCACAGCCAAAAGGAGAGAGCTGGCTAGAGAGGCAAAAGAGAAGAATATTCCGCAAAAGAAAGAGTGGAGGCGAAGTTAGCTAACTGCGGAGATAATGCCAGGAAAGTAATACAAGAAAAACTGGAGGGTATCGACAGGGAAATACAAGCCCTGATTAGGGACCATACAGAAAGGGAAGAGGAAAAGGCAGTAGAAGTAATGAAGGAAAATCCAAAATACCTCTATAACTATGAGAAAAGGAAAACAAAAACGCGCGCCGCTATTGGGCATGAAGGAAGAGAAATAATGAATTAACCGACGATCCAAAAGAAATATCTGGAACATTAAGAGCCCAGTATGAATCAGTTTTCAGTACCCCAAAAAGTGACAAAGCGATACCTGACATAGACGCATTTTTCAGAGAGAAATTACAAGGAGTGTATAACAGACTTTGATTTTACGCCAGAAGATGTAGCGAGAGCTATAGGACAAATGAAATCACATTCAGCTGCAGGTCCGGGCAAGTGGAACGCATTATTGATTAAAAACTATAAAAATGAAATACTGGATATGGAGAAGATCCCTAGACACTGGGGAAATACCAAACATCTTGAAAAGAGCAAACATTGTCCCTATATATAAAAGAGGGGACAGATTTCAAGCAAAGAACTATAGACCATTGTCAGTGATGTTCCACCTCACCAAAATATTTGAAAGAAAAGTTAGAGAAAATTCATGATTTCTTGGAGACACTGGAAAGATTTAACGAAAATCAGCACAGATTCCGATCAGGTAGATAATACCTATCACAACTAATAGACCACTACAACAATATCCTAGATGCACTTGAAGGCAATGACAACTACGATGTCATATACACAGATTTTGCTAAAGCTTTCGACAAATGCGATCATGGTATAATTGCACATAAAATGGAATATATGGGAATAACAGGCAAAGTGGAAAAATAGATCTACAACTTCCTCAGGGAACATATATAAGTGGTCAAAATTCAAGTCATCATCAGAATCGGAAGTACGCAGCTCAGTACCACAAGGGACAGTACTGGCCCCACTCCTGTTCATTATCATGCTAACAGACAGAGACAGCGGAGTAAACAGCAACAGTACAGTAACATCCTTTGCAGACGATACAAAGATCAGCAGAAAAATCAGCGATGTAAATGAAGTGGAGACCTTGCAGAGAGACACAACAAAATATATCATACATATGGTCAGAAGACAAAAACATGACATTTACACCGAGAAATTTCAGCTCTTGAGATATGGTAAAAGAGAGGAACTTAAAGACTGCATATTATGCTCCAGATAGACAGGAAATTCAGAGAAGCACGAAAACGATCGATCTGGGGGTAATAATGACCGATGATGCGAAATTCGAAACAAAAAATCAGATAGCAATATTTATTTAAACAAAGCAAAAAGAGTCGCGGGACAGGTACTAAGAACGTTCAAAAGAAGGGACAGGACAGTAATAATTCCCCTGCTAAAAACAGTGATTATACCAAAACATGAATACTGCTTAGTTTTGACGTCCCCATATAAAAAGGAAGAAACTAATAAACTAGAAGAAACGCACACACATTTCACAGCCAAGATTGATGGCTGCAAAGAACTCAACTACTGCGAAAGACTATGTAAACTAAATCTGTAGTCCCTAGAAAGAAGAGAGAGGTACACCAAAATCTACATTTGGAAAATGATTTGAAAAACTGGTACCAAACCTAAAACTAAACCCAATTACCATTCAAGCAACACTGGAAAATAAGAAAGGCAGAATGTGTAGTGTTCCCAAATTAAAGGCCCAACAAGGGACCTCCTCAACACTGAAGGAAAATAGCTTAGTTGTCAGGAGGCCAAGACATTTTAACCAGCTTCCAAAGGACCTGAGAAACGTTACAGGGGGTCAAAGTTGAAGTCTTCAAGAGAAGATTAGATGCCTGGCTCAGGACGGTAGTACCAAATGAGCCGGGTGTACCTGGCTATGGATGGTGGAGCGCAAGAAAGCAACTCGCTCCTCCACCAAGCCAGACCTTGAGGCGGGACCACCAGCTTGACCTTCGTGTGAAGAGAGACCGACGCACGAAACGGCAACGAGGTGTGTGTGTGTATATATATATATACACACAGAGCTACCGCAACCTTCCGGTATCCGATATGGCGCCAACCCCAGTTTTCGCCAAAGACCCGATTTCCTACCATCTTAAATTACCCCGATGCATCACCAACCCGCTGTCTGCCAACCTATTTCATTCCCGAAAGATCACTTGAACGTATGAAAATTCGTGAAGATTTAGTTTGTTTCATGATGGTACCACGAACTGCACAGGTATTTCGTGTTGGATGATTTTGCAAACGCGGAAATGGGCGGAACTTTGGGCGTCACAGAGGGTTTTCTTTAATCTGCAGGAAAAATATATGCCGTTCCAGGAAAAGGATTTCGATAAAGTTCATTTTATAAAAATTTCTTATCAAAGGAAAAGAATGTGTTTGAAGCTTGAATGGCGGATAGAAGAAATTGTCAACAGCAAAGCGAGACAATCATCAATAACCAAATTTTTTGGTAAAATGTATTTTTTTAGTATTTGTAAAAATTAACTTATATCGAAATATCTGAAATCTGAATAAAATTAATATGTACAGGGTGGGCAAAAAGTCTGGGCACCCTCTCAAAATATTCATATATCTAATTTTTCGCATTTTAGTACTTTTTATTATATTAAAAATTAACTGTAAAAAATGTGAATATGAAATAAATTCTCTCATGTACACTATCTAATTCTGAGGGGGTGCCCAGATTTTTTGCCCACCCTGTACATTAACAAGTGTCTTTCACTGGTTTAATTTTATTTACATACAATAAACATGTATACAGGGTGTTTATAAAGTCCGTATCTATTTCAGTGAAAACGTAGCAAAAAGGGTAAAATTCACTAACAATATAATAGAAGGCATACATTTAATGAATACTTCAGCATATGATTCTACATGAACACCATCAGTATCTCTACAAAGTTCGAATCTGTCAGCAGCATTGCGGAACACATTTTGGAGCATGACAGGAGTTATTTTTGTAACTGCTGTTACGATACGAGCACGTAAAATGTCCCAGCTTCATTCAAATGGCATTTTAAACACCGTCGTCTTTCAACAAGACGGGGCACTTTGTCATTACGCAAACATTGCTCGGGAGAACCTAAATGAACGATTTCCAAGTCGGTGGATCAGACGTGAAGGCAACAGGACCTGGGCGGCTCGATCTCCTGACCTAACGCCCTTAGATTCCTTTGCATGGGGCTTTATCAAACGTCTATCAAACGAGGGTTACAGATCTACAAGATTTACGTGCTCGTATCGTAACAGCAGTTACAAAAATAACCCCTGTCATGCTCCAAAATGTGTTCCGCAATGCTGCTGACAGATTCGAACTTTGTAGAGATACTGATGGTGTTCATGTAGAATCATATGCTGAAGTATTCATTAAATGTATGCCTTCTATTATATTGTTAGTGAATTTTACCCTTTTTGCTACGTTTTCACTGAAATAGATACGGACTTTATAAACACCCTGTATATTAATATCATGTGCATATATGTACAACCCTCATATCACGCCAACTCCCATATAACACCAACATGACTTTGGTACCAATGTGGCATTATAAAGAGGGAGCACTGTGTGTGTGTTTATTAGAGGCGTTCTCTCGACTGGGGCCCCATGGGGCCAAGCCCGACCTTAAATTTCTTATTTGTTACATGTACTACCGTTATACACTGAAATTATGTAAGTTAGGTTATCAAATATTAACGATCCCCATTTGGCGCCTTTGCCAGAAATGCGAATGACATTAAGTGGGTAGTAAGATTACTGACCACTCAATGTAAATTTCAGCAGTTCACATTTATTTCTGTAATATACAAACTGTATATTACATTTGTCTTCTCGCGACATGAGCTTCAAATTACAACTGACTCCTCATTATACATGGACTTCTCCGCATGTGGTTTGTTTGCTCACGTTTTAAACGGGAAGAGAGGCAGTTGCATTGTCAACTAAATATGCATCAAATTGACCGTGAATGGCCTTGGTCACGCATATATATATACAGGGTGGGCCGTAAGTTTCCATACATAGGAAAAATTAAACGTTTGTTTTTATGTTTCAGATACCCTAAGAATATGCGTTTGACGTAAGATCTTGTTTACTGATGAAGCAAATTTTTACGTCAATGGAGAGGTTAATCGGCAAAACATACGTTATTGGAGTAATGCTAACCCTAACTGGCTGAGTCCGACGAAGATGCAAGGTGCCGGTAAAGTGATGGTGTGGGCCGGGATATGGGGTGACAGAATTATTGGACCAATTTTTGTCAGTGCAAATCTTAATGCCGAAAGGTATCTTAACATGTTGCAAGAAGAGATTTTCCCATCCCTGTTAAACGAGGAAGGTAACTTCCCAGTTTACTTCCAGCAAGATGGAGCTCCACCTCATTATGGTCTTCACGTGCGTCGGTATTTGGATCAGCAGCAGCAGTTTCCGGATGCTTGGATTGGTCGGCGTGGTCCTGTGGAGTGGCCTCCCAGATCCCCAGATCTCACCCCCCTTGATTTCTATCTTTGGGGGCACTTGAAGGCCATGGTGTATCAGGAAAAGATACGAGACATAAATCATCTAAAGGAACGTATCACGAACGCCATTACAAGCATAACGTCAACTGTGCTAATGCGTGTTCATCAACAGTGGGGAACACGTATTGAAATGTGCCCTGTATGTGTGTATATATATATATATATAATATATATATAATATATATATATATATATATATATATATATATATATATATGAAAATTATTTCACGAAAGTAACACATGAAAAATATTTATGATGAATAAAACCACGAAGGAAAGGAAACACAGTGGTGCTCAAGCGTTTTCGTCTAATGACATCCTCAGGAACACTGAAGTAAATAAAGAGTTCAAGACTATATATAGGTTACAAAAAAAAAATATATATAATATAGAAATAAAATTGTGGGAGGAGCATACAAATTTGTAAGGAAAACTACCAATTTTAGCACTTTGCCCGAATTTAACACAAGATCAAATGGATTGTTTACAACCAATTTTATAGATAATGCCTGAATGATATATGTCACAAAAAAAATAAAAAATAAAAATAAATTGAAAAATAAAAATTGTAAGAGGAGCATACAAAATTATAAAGGAAAATTACCAAAGTTTTAGCACTCTGCCCTTCTTGTCTAAATCCGTTCTGAACGAATTCAAAACAACGGGATCGAGTTGAAAAAGACCTTTGCTCATGTTAAAATTATTTTTAAGTTGGATAATAGCAGACTCAAGAATATTTCTATTAACAATGTTGCTAGAGTGAAACAAAACTGAAGCATTATTCCAATTAATACAATGAGACAACTCTGACAAATGGACAAAAAGGGCACTGGACGACTGTTCCGTTCTAAAGGAATATTGATGCTGTTTTACACGCGTGTGCAAATCCTTTCCCGTCTGACCAATTTAAAAGTAATCACATTGTTTACAACCAATTCTATAGATAATGCCTGAATTATTGGTAGGACTATTTTTTACTATGATATTTTTCACATTATTATTATATGAAAATACTACATTAATATCCAAAAGTTTAAGTACATTAGCAATGCCTAAAAAGCCCGGGAGAAATGGAAGTACTAAAATATTCTTTGACAAAGTGCGAGTGTTATTATTCACACGATAGAAGGTTCGTTTTGCCTTGTTAAGACAAGATTCCATAGACGCAAGTGGGTAGCACAGATCACTTCCAATACCATTGATTTTTTCCAATTCGGCATCGATGTACAGTATTCCGGACTGGCGATCCTAGGAGCGCGGAGAAACATTGAAGAAAATATGGCCTTCTTAATGGGGGTGTCATGTCCAGAGTAAAAGTGTACGTAGGACAAATTGTTTGTTTTTTTCCGACAGATACTAAAGTTAAAACCTGGGTTTTCCCTATGTACACGCACATCCAAAAACGGGATTGAGTTGTCTTCTTCCACTTCTAAAGTAAACTTAATGGAGGGGACTTGATCGTTTAACAGAAGGAGGAAGTCATCCAGGTCACGATTCATGGGCCAGACACACAAAATATCGTCGACGTACCGCAACCATGGGATTGGGATGCCAACCCCCAGGATTCTCGGAATGTAAGTATTATTAGTTCGGTGGGCTCTATTACCTAATAGAGCCCACCGAACTAATAATAGGGCGCATAGTGTTGCCAGGTTTGTGGGTTTTAATAAGACCGTAAAGGTAGGGAAGAGAAGGTGAAGTGGACATGAAAAGCGGAATTAAGTCCTTATGATCTTTGAGAATGCGTTTCAAGCCACTATTGAATGATTTGATGACGTCATCCTGCGGGTTCTTCCTAAGTTTTCTGTATGTGGCGGGGTCCTGGAGCAGCTCGTTCATCTTTCTAATGTAGTCCACTTTGTCCATAATAACTATGATGTTAGCCTTGTCTGCTTCAGTAATATGGAGCTCACCATCTTTTTTTAATTGCGAGAGGCTATTGCGAAAACGTTTATCTCTGATTCACGTGTAATTCGGGCAAAGTGCTAAAATTGGTAGTTTTCCTTACAAATTTGTATGCTCCTCCCACAATTTTATTTCTATATATATATATATATATATATATATATATATATATATATAATATATATATATATATATATATATATATAGGGTGAACCAAATGTAGGTGGACAGTAAATGATAACGTTTATTTTGAGAATACATATTTAATTTTTTTGTATACTATAATAAAAAATAAAATTTAAATAAATATAGTTATAATATTTAATATAATAAAACACAAACACCATAGTTATAATGAACACCATAGTTATAATATAATATAACACAAACCGTATTCAACCTACTGTCCACCTACTTTTGGTTCACCGTGTATATATATATATATATATATATATTTTGTAACCTATATATAGTCTTGAACTCTTTATTTACTTCAGTGTTCCTGAGGATGTCATTAGACGAAAGCGCTTGAGCACCACTCTGTTTCCTTTCCTTCGTGGTTTTATTCATCATATATATATATATATATATACAGTACTGGCCAAATTATTAGGAATTTTTTAAAAATTTCATTTTTTGGTATAAAATGTTAAATTAAACCAATTTTAAACGTTGAAAAGTTATTTATTTCTACACAAGAATACATGGTCATTATTTAGCAATAGTTTAGTACTTAGTTTGACCCCCCTTAGCTGCCTTAAGGGCTGCGACACGCTTCGGCATGCCATGAATCAATTTTTTGCATAATTCCTTAATACGTGTAGAGTGAAACCAGACTTGAATAAGTCGCTCTATGAGTTGGTGTTTTGTTGTTATCGGCGTTTCATGGATTACGTCCTTTAAAATACACCATAAACTTTCGATTGGGTTCATGTCTGGAGAATTTCCAGCCCATGGGAGCAACCGAACACTATTTTCATGACACCATTTTTTAACCGACTTTGCCGTGTGGCATGGAGCTGAGTCTTGTTGAAAAATCCAACGTCTATTACCATACCATTCCCTTATTTGAGGCAGTAGACGTCTTCTTAGTACTTCTATATACTTGACTTGGTTCATATTCCCCTCAACAATGCTCAAACGACTAGTTCCATGCACAGAAATTGCTCCCCAAACCATGATCTTTTGTGGAAATTTCACCGTTTTCATCAGACACTCAGGCAAAAATTCTTCTCCAGGCCTCCTTCTTACACTTTGAACACGATCGTCAAGCACGGCAATCGTTGACTCATCGGAGAACACCACCTGCAATCAAAGAAAGCCCTGTGAAAGAGTCAGTGCATAGCGTATGAAGTACAGCTAAAACGAAGTACAGTATGACTTGCTGCTTTACAGATATTTTTACTGCAGTTTTATCACGTACTGTAAATACACTTCTATGCATACTGTATTTACTGTATTAACATTCTATTTAATGTTAAATATTATTCTTACCTGTTCCCAATCCTCACTAGTCCAGTTAATGTGTTCCTTTGCCCATGCAAAACGTGCCTTCTTCATAGCCTCAGTGAGCCTGGGCTTCTTCCTTGGGCGGTAGGCTTTGAAGCCGGCAGTTAGAAGCCTCCTGTTGACTGTTCTACGACTAATATTGATGCCATCAGCCGCTAGACTACTGGAAATGTTTTTGCAAGTAGCTCTTCTATTTCTAAGAGACAAAATTGCAATCTGTCTATCAGTTCTTGGAGTCGTCACCCTTTTTCTGCCGCATCTTCCAACCCTTTTGGGGCCTACATTTTCTCCAAATACCATTTTTTTCTTAATACGAAGTACTGACTGTGGTGAAACATGGAGTTTGGCAGCGATTTCCTTTTGTTTAAATGTAGTAGTAGTTAATAAAACCTGTATTTGCCCAATTTTCCGTGGACTCAAGTCATTCTTTCGCCCCATTTTCAAATTCACTTAAAAACTGTAACAAATAATTGCCGAAATTGGGTAAATACACTATTTAAATTAAACGGTAGTTACAATGACACGTAAAAGAAAGAGAAACACACCCGCATCGCACGACAACCAAACGACAACTGACGAACAAACACGCTTCGTTCGACTAAAGAATTATGCAAAAAATTGATTCATGGCATGCCGAAGCGTGTCGCAGCCATTATGGCAGCTAAGGTGGGTCAAACAGTACTAAACTATTGCTAAATAATGACCATGTATTCTTGTGTAGAAATAAATAACTTTTCAACGTTTAAAATTGGTTTAATTTAACATTTTATACCAAAAAATGAAATTTTAAAAAAATTCCTAATAATTTGGCCAGTACTGTATATATATATGCGCAGTATAGTGGTTAGCGTCGCTGACTACGACTCCATCGGCCTGGGAATCGAGACCCGGTGACGGCAGGCGGCGCGCAGCCAAACCCAGCTGTTCATCCTCCCACACAACAAAAAAAATTGGTTGGTAGATAAATGGGTACCCTGGATAGCGTAGTGGTTAAGACGCTGGGCTGCTGGTGGGGCGTGGTTCGGATTCCACGTTAAGCTGTAGGTCTAAGGTGGAGTGAAAAGCTTGACCTTCGTCAGAATGAACAATTCGGCCGGAAGCAAGCCAAAAGTTGCCAAAGATGTGTGTGTGTATATATATATTGGGGGCACCCATATTGCAATACAATAATTATGCTTAATTTAACCTAAACAAACCAAACCAAACCTAATCTGGACCAAAGTGGGAAAGCCATGAGTGAGAATGGGAATGAGGTTGAGCGAGAGTAAACCATACCGACTGAAGTACTTGAGTCACCTCTGATCACGGTTTTCTTTCTTCTTCCCACAAAGTGAGATTTGAGTGACTTGGCGGACATGCACTCGGCGTGCAGAGTACTGATTCAAGTACCCGAGTCACTTTTTGGCAAAAGGCAAAAAACTAACAACTTAACCTAATAACAATGGTTTACTCCCACTCAACGCCATTCCCATTTCATTCCGGTCCCAAGAATGGGAAAGTGAGATGATGAGAATCTTAAACGAGGCATTTTCAAATCGGTCGAATCCCACCCAATTCGTGTCATCCTCATCCACGACTTTTCCCACTTCGGTCCGAGTTAGGGTACGATGGGTTAGGATACGATAAGTTAGGTTCTGATTGGTTAGGCTAATGTTAGGTTAGGTTCTGATTGATTAAAATAGGTTAGGAAATATTAAACATTCCCACTCAACGCCGTTTCAGCGACGGAAACAGTTTCCCAAATCAAGACGCGCTTTTCTCAAATGTAGATTTTTCACTTTTGTACATTCTCACTCGTGAATCGCGAATGCGAATGCCATTAATTGGGCAGTAATCACGTATGGACCACGAATGGGAATGGGAATGCCATCACGTGGGCAGTAATCGTATATACAACGTAAATACGAGTCAGCCGAAAAATTAGCCAGGTCTAAATTAAAAACTTGAACTTCTGAAATATTAGGGCCAAAGCAAGTGCATAGCTGAGCGACAGTTCATACTTTTAAAAATAGAATCACGAGAAAAGAAAAAAACACATTTGAGAAAAGCGTGTCTTGATTTGGAAAACAATGTTTTCGTCGCTGAAACGGCACTGAGTGGGACTATTTAATATTTCCTAACCTAACATTTTAATCAATCCTAACCTAACTTATCGTATCCAAACCAATCCTAACCTAACCCGAACCAAAGTGGGAAAAGCCGTGGATGAGAAATGAACTGGGAATAGACCGATTTGAAAATGCCTCGTTTGAGATTCTCATTTTCTTACTTTCCCATTCTTGGGCGCGGAATCGAATGGGAATGACGGTGTGAGAGAGTAAACTCGCTTAACCTGTATCAGAAATAAAAGGCAAATTTCAGTAAAAATATACAAATAACGGTCTTACCCCCATTCGAGGCCATTCCCATCCGTATCCGCAAATGCAATTCCCATTTTATGTCATTCCCACTTTGGCACTTTTTTTTTGTGGGACTACGTTAAAGACCAGTCATATGCTAGCAATTCCCACACACTGGAAGAGATGCGACAAAATACCAACATCAATGCCGACATTCAGCCAGAGGTGTTACAGTCTGTGTCCATCAAAATGATTCGCAGTGCACGCTCGGACATTTAACATGGTGGTGACACTTTCAACATTTGTTTAGACGCGTTTCGACTGCTACTGTTATTGTTATTGTTTCTCACATTAAAAAGTTTCTCTCATCTCTGAAATACTTACATACTTGCATACATTATAAAAAAATCTCATTTCCCAAGGATTTGGGGTGAGAAGGCAGAAAACAACCCTAAGAAAAAAGCAGGAAGTAAGTCGTACACATCCATTCACAGGGGCATCCTGGTGGGCTAGGTGGACCCCTACATGGCAAAATTCCATACCTGCGGCGCTTCCAGGCCTTGTCAAAAAGTAAAAAAAAAGAGTCTCAAACTTACATACTGCTAACAAACCTATTCCATTCCAACCGACTCGCAGCCACTTCCCATGCATCACCCAGATAAAGTCCATGCTTATTCAAGCAATCATTCACCATGTCCATCCATCTTCTCTGCCTTCTTCTCCTCCTCCTACCTTCGCAAATATTCACACTCTTTTCACAACTCTGTCATCTTCCATTCTTTCAACATGCCCAAACCACTTTAACACACTTTCCTCAATTTTCACTTATCTCAACTACTCTTACCCTTGACTTTTCCCTTTCATGCCATGTCAATGTTTCACACCCATACAAAAGCGTCGGTACTAACACACCTACATCTAAACATCTCGCAGAATCCCAATATCCCAATCCAGTCTCCACTTTCTCACAACCGCCACCTTTCTTCCTTGATTCACTCTACTGTTAACTTTATTCGCACTCGTATTTCTTTTGTTCACTACACATCTCAGATACTTAAAAGACTACCACCTCTAGCGTTTCACAATTCACAGAGTTGCCGCCAACATGGATATATGGAAAATCAGGAAATCAAGGACAAAAAATCAGTATGATTCAAGATTCAGGGTTTTATTGAAAACCACTAATATACTGTATTATAGTACAGAATAACATACACAAGCATTACCTTTTATGCGTGTTCTTTTATAATGTTCTTAGTAGCTGCTAATTAGTGACAAAATTACTTGTTTTAGCGCGTCAAATTAATTATTCCCGAAATAAAACGCGGATATATCATACACAGACACGGACTGAAGACGGATATATAGGGCGCAAGTAAACGGCTTTTTAAATGTTAATTTTGAATAAAATAAATATTTTAAGATCTTGGAATTTATCATGAAAAAACGGGAAAATTCTTAGTGAATGGCATACGTGTCAACTATTCTTTTTTCTATCACATGACAGTCCGAATTTCCCTCTTTCTCCATAATCAATAACTTTCCCTTACCCACATTCACTTTCAACAACCTTCTCTCGCACACCGTCACAAAACTCTCAACAATCTCTTGCATATCACACTTATTCTGGGTAAAGAGCACAGCATCATCCGCATAAAACAGATTCGACAGGCCCCACCTATTCCCATCACACACCAGATTCAATCCTCTTTCCAGAAGTCACACTTCATCTCTCTCATCACTCCACCCATAAACTAATTGAACAGTCAAGGAGACATCACACATCCTTGAAGCACACCAACATTTACAGCATATCAAACCAATCACTCAGTTCTTTATTTACTCCCACACATGCACACCACTTCCATCACAGAGTTCACCTCATTCATTAGTGTATATGTTACGCCCAAACATCGAAATCGCTCAGTGAGCGAAAAAAACAGCCACAATGCGTTGTGAATGCACCTAAGTGACCACACACCGATGTTAGATATTTTTTCGTTTCATGGCCGTTCTCAAACAACCGCAACGCGTTGTGGACGATTCGGATATGACCACATACCGATGTCTTTCATCAAACTCTATTTAAACATGACGTATATTGAAATGATATAAACACGACGTATATTTATCGACGTATTCACCAATTAAAAAGCAAAGTTAAGCAGATATGCTAGAAAAAAAGATAAAGTCCTTTAAAAAATGATTATCAATAATTTTCCCGTAGGTTTCGATTAATTTTAAGCAACTTTAGAATGAGACGTAAATGTAAAAATTAACCAACTGATTAGGTCAACTGAGTGCCCGGTTAGGTTAATTGTACACCCTTGACGATTGGTTAGGTTAAGCAGTGATATTTTCGTTAGTTTTAACGAAAATATCACGACTTAACCTAACCAATCGTCAAGGGCGTACAGTTGACCTAACCGGGCATTCAATAATTTTCAAATCGTCCACAACGCGTTGTGGTCATATCCGAATCGTCCACAACACGTTGTGGTTGTTTGAGAACGGACATGAAGCGAAAAAATATCTAACATCGGTGTGTGGTCACCTAGGCGCATCCACAACGTGTTGTGGCCGTTTTTTTCGCTCACTGAGCGATTTTCGATGTTTCGATGTTTGGGCGTAATATTATATATATATATGTGTGTGTGTTTATTTATTTACAGTATGTTTATCGGCTTTGTGTTAAGTTTTGAAGCAAACATTCAAAGTCAGAATATCTGAAAACAAAGACGTTTCTGCTTTGCTACTTGTCAAAAATGAAAGTCAGCAGAGTAAAGACGAAT
Organism: Bathynomus jamesi; assembly: GCA_023014485.1. NCBI lineage: Eukaryota > Metazoa > Arthropoda > Malacostraca > Isopoda > Cirolanidae > Bathynomus > Bathynomus jamesi. The sequence goes on from JAJOZX010002805.1 coordinate 518,111, forward strand.
GTGGGTACTAATTTTAATTATTGTTAGGCGGTCGCGCTGACCATGCGTTTGCACTTTGCCTGGAAAGCCATCTATAACCAAAACCCATTCATACTACTGAAGTTCACGATCAAGAACTTTGAAATCACTTGTTTTTATCATTTGTTTTTTTTTAAACTTATTGGAAACATTTACCATAATCTGAGGCTTTAACCGATTCCTTACTTACAAATTATATCACTGGACAACAAATTAGAACTTTTTCCTGTTCCTCAAGTAAAATAAGGTGATTCTGGTAGATTTTTGCGCAAAGAATACGAATATGGATGCGAAATATTTCCATCACCTACAGTTTTTAACAAATTTGAATTTTGTTTAAAAAACAGGAATATGTAGGTATAATTGGCAGCATTTTCGGGAGGTACTGGGGCCGGGGATGGGGCCGAAGATGGTACTGTGGTACTGAAAATGGCTAAAATAGCAATTAGATGAATTGCACTTAATGGGGAGACCAGTGGTTTGCCAGCAAATGGAGGGTACAACTAAAAACACTGGAACGGGAGTGGTTGTGTGGGATAATATATATATATATATATATACGCACACACGTGTGTGTGTGTGTGTGTAAAACTGTGGGTGATTAGTTTCGATATCAGCACTACAAACAGTAAGGAACACTCAACACTACCAGAAGAACAGAATCTTTATTGAACAGTATTATAGTACAGTACATGGACAACAAATTAAGCTATACATACCTTGGGTAGCTGTTGGTGGTAAGTTTGACCTGTGCTGAGAGTGGGACACGGTAACCATTCTTGTTCTCTATTAGGGGAGTATTCGGGTTCCCCTTAGAAAAGGTTATTTATACGAAGAGGCGCCGACTAGTTGCTTCGTTAAATAAATATATATCCTTCGAGCTTTTGTTACTCACTCATCAAAGTTCATAATGAAGCTGAGTTTATATGTACGAGTCAGTTTTTAAGTGCCGGTTTGAAGGTTGTCCGATGTTAGATAGCACTCCCTATCTTCCAACATATCGATGAACACAGTGCCAGTGTCACAGTGAACCTCTCTGATTCTTCCATTGTGGTGCCAAATTGGGCTGTCATTGAAACTGGTATCAAAAGAAGCGGAAACAGAGTTTCATTCCACTTTTATTTTTTTTTTACTTCATGATAACGAAGCGAAGATGAGAGAGAGAGAGAGAGAGAGAGAGAGAGAGAGAGAGAGAGAGAGAGAGAGAGATTTTATATATATATATATTATATATATATATATATATATATATATATATATATATATATATATATATATATATATATATATATATACACAGTATATATATATATGTTTCATAAATTAGTATACATATTCAGGACGTCAAAGTGAACAAAAAAATTCCTATGAACATAAATCCGCAATCGCTTTGTTTTCCGAAATGTATTGCTTTTTTGCCGAGGACGATCCAATTAAAATGAGTCATTAAAGTTTATCAAAGTCGTAGCTGTCTGGTTGTTTAGATGGCTAGTTTTCTTTTGTTTTGATACTATTTTGTTACTTGTCTTTATACAAACCAAAATTATTTCCTTCATTTCATGCGTCACTCTCATGTAATGTTACAGAGCGTTATGGAGCAGGTTTCTTTTGAAGAACTTGCTGATATGCATCTCGTGTTAGTAGAGATGCTAGGCAACGCAGCTGCTGCAAGGTATCCTAATTGGAGATTACCATCGAGGCCTACATTTCTTTCAATTGACCGTCGACTACTTGAGCGAGGCATGTCTTGAACGAGACATTTGAATGCTGGACGTCCACAAACTCGAGAAAACATAGATATGGAAGAACAGATTTTTCTAGCTGTCTAACAAGATCGGCATACAAGTACAAGGCGAATAGCTGCAAGAGTAAATACTGTAGGTCAAATTTTCAACAAAGCGTTGAAGCATGTACTCTGATGCAGAGAAACCATTTTGAGCACTTGCTGTAAATAAACTTTGATAAACTTTAATGACTTTCATTCCAATTGGATCGTCCTCGGCAAAAAAGCAATACATTTCGGAAACGAAGCGATTGCGAGATTTATGTTCATAGGAACTTTTTTTTTCACTTTTACGTCCTGAATATGTATACTAATTTATGAAACAATTTGATACCACCATATATACATACATACATACATACATATATTATATATTATATATATATACACGTCTCCCGACCCAAAATAAACAACACATCAAATAATAATATACTCGCAAATGCAGATAATTTATTCGCGAACATGCCTTTATTGGATTACTGTGCTAAGCGTTCACACACACTTCGGTGACGGCAAGTGTCAAACACGAGTCGCAGGTGAGGTATAGGAGATAGAGGAAGCTCAAGATAGGTTAAATCAATAACCAAACAAAGGAAAATCTCCGCAAAACACATTAATTGCAAGGAACTCGTAACGAATGAATGAAAGCAGGAAACAACTTTAAAACACGATCCTCATAAATACACCGCAATACCCGCATGGAAATCTTTTAACTGAGCGACGCACAACGAACTTTCCGTGTCTTTAAACGCTTAAGTGGTTTTTACATTGATCATTCACACTAACAATTACACTATCAGAATATACGATGCTCGCATGCAACACGCGACGAATGAAGCGGATAAAGAACCATTTCATCAAATATCTGAGAAACGTTCTATTAAATAGTGAATAAGGTACAACATATGTTCATGTTTTACGTTACATGTTGGAGCTAAATTTTTATTTCATAAATTTTTCCAAACGAATCGTAAACTTTTCATAACTATTCTACGCATGGTACAAAAGATATGGACGAATATAACAAACATCTCTCTCTACAAATACTTATGAGCACCACTATATTAACCTTTGGTTAGCTTTTGCCCGAATTGTTCATTCATTCTGACGAAGGTCAAGCTTTTCACTCCATCTTAGACCTACAGTTTAACGTGGAATCCGAACCACGCCCCATCAGCAGCCCAGCGTCTTAACCACTAGGCCACCTAGGGTACCCATTTAACTACCAACCACTTTTATTATTGTGTGGAAGGATGAACAGCTGGGTTTTGCTGCGCGCCGGCTGCCGTAGGGTCTCGAACCCGGGGCCGATGGTTTCGTAGTCAGCGACACTAACCACTACACCACCGAGATATGTATATATATATATAGGGTGAACCAAAAGTAGGTGGACAGTAAATGATAACGTTTATTTTGAGAATACATATTTAATTTTTTTGTATACTATAATACAAAATAAAATTTAAATAAATTTAGTTATAATATTTAATATAATATAACACAAACACCATAGTTATAATGAACACCATAGTTATAATATAATATAACACAAACCGTATTCAACCTACTGTCCACCTACTTTTGGTTCACCGTGTATATATATATATATTTTTTTTTTTACACCCCATCTGAAATTGCCCAGTCCATAAACTGAGCAAGTAATTGTATGAAGGAAAAATTAAGTGAAATTGACAAGTAAAAATCCCTTTTATTGCACATTTTCAAGAAAATTACTAAAGTAATAAGTTGCAAATTAAAAAAAATCACAGAATTGTACTAAAACATTAAAATTTCAGTATGAAGGACACATGGAGAACTCTTAATTAGCGTTTTCGCATGATTTATGGCTACTATGACATGCAATGTTGCAACGAAGGTCGCCTTTCAGACAGGAGCACCGCTTTGTTCGGCAGCTACCTCTGCAGTGGCACCTTCTAAATTTACTCTTGACCTCCACAGATACTCTGTGCGCGAACAATTTCACGAATAAGTACTTAGTTGTTCCTGAGGAACATCTTCGGCTTTAAGATAAGATAAAATAACCTAACCTGTATGGAGTGCATGAATTAGATTAACAACAGTTTCCTTGGTTGTCAAGTATTTGCCACTGCTTTTGGCAACTTCATCTACCCCACCGAGAGAAACAAGTGAAAACTTTTTTTAGAATGTGATATTCCTCTCTAACCGTTTGGCGGTTAGGTTAGGTTAAGATAAGTGTGTTGTGGTGTAGGACGTGTGTGTTGTGGTGTAGGACGTGTGTGTTGTGGTGTAGGACGTGTGTGTTGTGGTGTAGGACGTGTGTGTTGTGGTGTAGGACGTGTGTGTTGTGGTGTAAGACGTGTGTGTTGTGGTGTAAGACGTGTGTGTTGTGGTGTAAGACGTGTGTGTTGTGGTGTAAGACGTGTGTGTTGTGGTGTAAGACGTGTGTGTTGTGGTGTAAGACGTGTGTGTTGTGGTGTAAGACGTGTGTGTTGTGGTGTAAGACGTGTGTGTTGTGGTGTAAGACGTGTGTGTTGTGGCTTCATGATTCACCACCTTCCTTCCCTTTCCCCCCGATATATATTCTTTTAGAAAACTTTAAATCTCCTACACGATATGTTGCCCAGTTCATGAACTGGGCAATTTCACACATGGGGCGTAACATATACATAACATGTAGGGCAATGGTGGCGAACCTCTGGCACGCCTAAGCATAGAAACTGCTATCCATAAAATGAGTATAAAATAATAGACTTAATGTTTATAATTTGGTGTAATATATATAAACTTTAGTGGGCACGCGAATTTTTTTTTATGGTTTAAATGTTTTTTTGGCACGCGACCATAAAAAGGTTCGCCACCCCTGATGTAGGGGAATCGATGCATGGAGAAAGAATGAACAAACTTTAACGTGAAATAAGTACTTAAAATTATATTATGCGCCCCACCTTCTTTTGAGGTTCTTCAATCTTGAAGAATGAAATGAATTTCCCGGGCTCAATCAATGAACCCACCATATCTACTAAATCAACGCTATTCAGTCTGGTACTAGAAGACCCTCAAAGGGGTGCCAGCAAAAATGATACCTTTGCTTTGACCATATCTCAATTAACATATTCAGAGACTTACGACGCAACCCTTCATCGAAACATTTCACCTACGTTGTCACTTACAACAAAACGTTGCGTCGAGCTGCTTTTTAAATGGGGGGGGGGGGGGGGGGGGGGTCTCAATCCATTCGACTCGTAATACCTTTGTTGGTTTACGTCGTCGTCGTCGTTGGCCTAGGCAAGCTACGGCTTGGGACCGTAGCGCATCTATCCGGTATAGGTTAACCTGGATGATGTAGCCATAAGCACTGCCGCTAGTTAAGTGCCAACCAGTGATTATCTCACTAGCCGTATTGAGTCCGTTAGGCGAAACTACGACAGTACCAAAGGTGGAAAATATAACCTTTGGTTTTCTATTATTATTTGTAAAATGGACATGGCATTAGATTAAAATAAATATTTGAATATAAATAATTAACTGACAATTGTGATATATAATTAATTATGTTTACATACAATAAAATAATATAGTATACATAAAATTAGTATTAATGTGGTTCACAATTGAATTATAATGGGGTAACTAATTTAAAATGAATTTATACTATTCCGAAATTCAAGACTGTAAAATTAACATTTATCTTGAAACTAAAATAAGAGTATTCACTACACACTCCCCCACCAGAGAGGAAGTTCAAAGAGTTCCGAACGACACTGATTTCCTCTGGACCTTTTTGGTAGCTACATGTACCTCACTTAAGGTTGATTCCAAAAACGCAGGCTTAAGACGATCGATAGAAACCTTGTCGACCTTGGAACCGCGCTGGATGAGGAATGATTTGCGCGTACGTCGGAGAACTTCATAGGGTCCGTCATATGGACATTGGAGAGGCGTTTTGGGACAGGTACACGAACGAAAACGTGGGTGCAAGATTGGAGGGCTGGGGAAACAAAGATGTTCTGTTGGCTAGTCAATCGAGGGGGAACAGGCTGAAGGGACTGCATGTGAGAGGAAAGTGTTTGAGCGAATTCCGTAGGATCGCATGACTTATCCCCTGCAGTGAAGTAGCCACCTGGTAGCCGCAGTGTTGTTCCATAGACTAGTTCAGCCGCTGTAGTCTTCAGATCACTCTTAAATGCAGAGCGAATACCAAGCAACACGAGTGGAAGCTTATCCATCCAATGGGAGTCTTCGTGACACATAAGGGATGACTTCAGCTGGCGATGGAAGCGTTCGACGAGGCCGTTAGCTTGCGGATGATACGCACAGGTATGCGCATGTACTGTACCCAACAAGCTGGTAAACTTCTTCCAAAGCGAAGACTCAAATTGGCGACCTTGGTCAGTGATGACTTTTGTTGGCAATCCAAATCTTGATACCCATCCATGAAGAAAGGCTCTTGCAACAGTGTCCGCTTGGATATCAGGAAGTGGGATGGCTTCAGGCCATCTGGAAAAGCGGTCGAGACAGGTGAGCAGATAACGTTGGCCTTGAATCACTGGAAGAGGGCCAACAATGTCTACATGAATTACCTCAAATCGCTGGGATGGGGGCGGGAATGCGTCAAAGGGGGACCTGGTGTGCCTTTGGACTTTGGCACGCTGGCAGGCAAGGCACGTTTTGGTCCAATGTTTGACATCCTTCCGCATCGAGGGCCAAACAAAGCGAGAGGTAACCAGGTGTTGCGAAGCACGGATACCAGGATGGGAGGGCTTATGAAGATCCGTGAAGACTGCTTTTCTGTGACATGGAGGGACATAAGGGCGAATAGCAGCTGTTGATACGTCGCAATAGAGGGGCACAGACAATCCTGGCATACTCATTTTCTTGAGGGAAAGTGAGTGAGTGGAGTCTTCTCTGAGCAGGTCTTGTAGTTCCGTATCCTTATCTTGATCCTGTGCAATAGCATTCCACAGTGTAGAGCTGAGGGTAACAGAAGTAATCTCTATTCTTGAGAGTGCATCCGCTGGAGTGTTCAAGACACCTTTGATGTGGCGGATATCTGTGGTAAATTGCGAGATATAATCGAGTTGCCTGATGACTCTGGGAGAGTGGTTACAGCTGTTTTTATTGAAGACAGTGACCAAAGGTTTGTGGTCGGTAAAAACACAAAACTCTCGGCCTTCAAGGAAATGTTGAAAATACTTCACGTTTAAGTAAATAGCAAGAAGTTCACGTCCGAAAGCACTATAACGCGTTTGGGCTGGCTGCAGCTTTTTCGAGTAAAACGCGATGGGTGCTTGTCGACCGTTAATGGTTTGTTCCAACACTCCACCGATCGCAACATCTGATGCATCGACCGTCAGAGTTAGGGGGCATCACTGATAGGAAATGACAGAGACAATGCACTATTGATAGCATTTTTGGCATTGTCGAACGCCTGTAAACTATCGCTACACCATAACAATTTTGTTACCTTGCGTTTGTGTGTGATCATAGCGTGTAGAGGAGCAAGAACACTGGCACAGTTTTTAATGAACTTGTGGTAATAATTTACCAAACCTAGAAACCGACGTAACTCACGCTGATTATTTGGCATTGGGTAATTTTTTATCACTCCACACTTGTCCTGAAGGGGGGTAATTCCGTGCTGCGAAATCGTGTGACCAAGAAATTCCAAGGTTGGCTGTGCAAACACACACTTAGATGCATTAATAGTAACACCGTATGTTCTAAGCGTTGAAAGAGGAGTGAAAGATGTTCCTTATGTTCCTCTTCCGTTGAGCTGGCCACAAGCAAATCATCGATGTAGGCATAAACAAAGTCTAAGCCTCTGGTGACCTCATCTATAAACCTCTGAAAGGTTTGCGCAGCATTCCGTAGCCCGAACGGCATCTTCAAAAATTCGAATAACCCAAATGGTGTACAAACTGCAGTCTTGGGAATATCCGAAGGCTCTACGGGAATGTGGTGGAAAGCCTTAACGAGATCTATTTTACTGAAGATAGATTTGCCGTGGAGAAGAGAAGTAAAGTCTTGGACATTTGGTACCGGATATCGGTCCGGGATGGTTGTCGAATTCAAAAACCGGTAATCCCCACATGGTCTCCAGTCTCCTGACTTCTTCTGGACCAGGTGTAGGGGAGAGGACCAACTGCTTTTGGAAGGTCTTATTATCCCAAGATCCATCATAAGCTGGAATTCCGATTTGGCAGCTTTCAGTTGTCCGGGGCAAGACGTCTGGGTTTTGCAAACACAGGGGGACCTTTTGTTGTAATGTGATGGGTAATGGTGTGCTTAATGTATCACCCATCTGCATCGGTTGAAGAATTCCTGGATATCGCTGGAAAAGGCACTGGTACATGGAATTAGGGGGAACGAGGGAAAGTGCAGAGTTCGAGGCGTCCGGAAGGGCAACCTGTTTGGCAAGAACAGAAAGCAGTGTGGCCTGGTCGCATAAGCGTCGCTTGTCAAGATCCACCAGGAGTTTGAAATGCTGGAGGAAGTCAGCGCCGATTATGGGATGCTGCACTTGAGCACAGATGAAAATCCACTTGAAGGATCGGTGAAGGCCAAGTTAGTTCACGCGACTGAGTACCGTACGTGGGTATGCGTGAACCGTTAGCAGCGTATAGAGGCGGAGATTCCGAGTGCGTATGACCAGATTTTTGAGGGAATACACTGACTGACGCTCCGGTATCAACCAAGAAATTGACACCAGAGTTCCTGTCCTTTATGAATAACAGGTTGGCAGTGCGAGTACTAGACGCCATTAGGACTCGCTGCTGGGGTTTTCCGACGAAAAATTGCAAGGGGAGATGCATTCCTAGCCTTCTTTCCAAATTTCGAGTGGTAGAAGCAGATCTTCCCGGAACTCGAACGATACCTCTTCGTAAATCTTGACGAGAATGGCTTCTTGCCGTTGTTTGTAGCAGAGAACAAACGTGGTTGAGTTGTTGACTTAACTCTTTCACTTTCAACTCCAGTTCCGATGTGTGTTCACGTTGTTGACCGGAGCTGTGTCAATCTCCACTACTTTGTCGGCAGTTTCTGCTAGTTTATCAACTGGAGTAGCAGGATCCATAGTGGCCAAGACACGCTGAGCTGATGGAGGAAGTTTCTGCAAGAACAACTGTCTAAAGATGTCCTTATCGAAGGTTTGTGCGCGTTCGCCTAGAGCGCACTGCATAGCCCTCAGCATTTGAGTGGGCTTACGGTCTCCAAGTTCTTCTTTTGAGATTAACTGATGTAGTTTCTCACGCTCGGAGACAGTGGTGCGGCACAGGATGGCAGACTTCAGATCGTTGTATGGGTCCTCACTCGTGGAAGGAGATACGATGACGTCACGGACTTCAGAGATGATGCTCGCTGGTAGAGAGGACAAAACATGATCGTATTTCGTCCTGCTAGTGGTGATCCTTCCCAAGTTGAATTGTGATTCCACTTGGTGGAACCAAATAAATGGATCACCCGGCCAGAAGACGGGGAGCTTTACGCTCAAGTGGGAGATGGCATCAGCGTCGTCAGGCATCTTCTCCTATGCTTGCTGACGTACAAGCAAGACGACAAGTTCCCAACGAAGGAGTGGAGGTTGAGACGAGCGCAGGCACAGAGCGCACGGGCAGGGGTGATGGGCAGAGGGCACGAGCGACATTACAGTCTGGTCCTAGTCGCTCGGGTGAAGGGGGTGATGGGCAGAGGGCACGAGCGACGTTACAGTCTGGTCCTAGTCGCTCGGGTGAAGGGGGTGATGGGCACGAACGACATTACAGTCTAGTCCTAGTCGTTCGGGTTAAAAGGGGTAATCCAGCTCCGGGGTCACCAATTGTTGGTTTACGTCGTCGTCGTCGTTGGCCTAGGCAAGCTACGGCTTGGGACCGTAGCGCATCTATCCGGTATAGGTTAACCTGGATGATGTAGCCATAAGCACTGCCGCTAGTTAAGTGCCAACCAGTGATTATCTCACTAGCCGTATTGAGTCCGTTAGGCGAAACTACGACAGTACCAAAGGTGGAAAATATAACCTTTGGTTTTTCATTATTATTTGTAAAATGGACATGGCATTAGATTAAAATAAATATTTGAATATAAATAATTAACTGACAATTGTGATATATAATTAATATGTTACATACAATAAAATAATATAGTATACATAAAATTAGTATTAATGTGGTTCACAATTGAATTATAATGGGGTAACTAATTTAAAATGAATTTATACTATTCCGAAATTCAAGACTGTAAAATTAACATTTATCTTGAAACTAAAATAAGAGTATTCACTACACCTTCAATGATCTGCCCTTAAAACTTGATTTGAGGGAAGAATTAATCGAAATTCAGCAAGACGAAACCTTGAAACTAAAATTGAAGGAAAATACTGTAGCTGAGTTTTGTCAAATTTGTCGTAAATCTTAAAAGATATATTAATGATGAGGCTATTAAACATTCTGTTGCCATTTTCGATACTTTATTTGTATGAGGAACAGTTTTCAATGCTAACAGCAATTAAAACATCAACAAGGACCACTGGTGATTCGGATTGTCCTTTAATTTTGGGATTGATTGAAATGCACCCAAGCAGTGAAGTAACGACGTCAAACTAACAAACGCATCCGTCACATTTTAAATTTTATTTAATTTATTATTTGTGATTTTTTTAAATTTTATTTTTCTAAAATGAGCAGAAGTGTGATTTTTAACTATTTTTTTATGCTTAATTGTTTTGCATTTCTTAAATATATGTTCCTTGTATCAATACGTGTTTATATTTCGTATACTGAACAGTTTTTAATTTTTTTATATATGTACCTATATAATGAGCTTTTCCTGTGTGTGTGTGTGTGTGTGTGTGTGTTTCAAAGCAAGTTAATTTGATGACGAATAGATGTGTGGGTAGCAAGGAGTTAGTAAAAAAAAGTCTGAATAGCACTATACTAGATAAAGATTTTTTCAGTGTAAAGGGACCGCATATAGGGTTAGACCCTCGCATGTGTTGAGAAGTAGGGGCTTGGGCTTCCCCTTTTATTACCCCTACAAGTGGGCCAACAATAACTCAATTGCGTAGTAAATAAAATGTTTATAACGGTTTTCGTGAAAGTAATTTAAGATGTTAAATTCAACGCGAGACGAATACAAAATACGAGACTAAAGTAACATGAGAGACGATCAGGGATGAAGTGTATGACTTCATTTCATTGTGGGACAGTCACTACAGAGACAGATCTGAAAAGATATTTGAAAAAAACACTACAAAGGAAATGCGTAACTGACAAAGGCAGACGTATATTTAATAGAATTACTTTCGGCAAAGAATTTCGTAGAAGCTTTTCCATTTGCTGAAAACAAATTCAAAGGCGCAGCTGGAAATCGCGTCATTTTAAAATAAAATTTAATATTTGAAGCAAATAAACTTTAAACAATGTTTGCCGTTGCCGCTACAATCGCTCTTTGATTCTATCCATGTACTTTGAAGATTCGGACCGAGATCGATAAAAATTAGGGTTTGTAAATAAAATCTGCAGTTTCATTTGGGTCTTCATTTCACATGCATCGATTTCATACGTTTTCCGCTTTCTTTCTTTAGCGACGAAAAGATCGCGATCTAATTCCAGAAAAATGGTCGTTCAGAATATCCTTATTCGCATTATGAAGGTCTATTTTGCTTTTACGAGCGATTCCTTTCCCTTATCCGTCGCGGGTGATAATCTCTTCTAAAGAACAAGGATTTTTTTCGCGATGGGAGATCTCTGGTAAAATCGGCTCACAGGTCATCCTGCAGATATCAAAAGCCAATTTTTCCCTCGTAAACCGAAAGCGTCCTTCTTACCGGAAAAAGCAAATTCTCTTCTTTCACTTTTTTTTTTTAATATGAGAACACGTTTCTCAGCAATGTTCGGTCAGTTCGGAGCTGTTCTTAACCAGTGGTTCCCAACCTTTTTTAGGCGACGGCCCACTAGAGCTGATTTGAATAACTCATGGCCCACTTCCCATGTTGCTAAGCTGGTATCATGTTTACATAAGGTTTAATAAGTACATTTTTGTTATTAACACTTATTAACATAGTGCTAAAAGACAAGCAAGTGGGCCATGGGCCACCGGTTAGGAACCAGTGTTCTTGTAATTTATGAGAGATTTCCATTGTCAAGGAAAAATATTTTTTTTTTTATATTTTGAAGTATTATTTTTCATACTTCTCAGTAAGGAACTGAATAATGCAATTTTCACTACACTGACAAGCTTCTCCCATAACTTCTATTACCATGCTTATAAATGTTAATTTATCTTCGTATGAACTTTTCACACGGTAAATTTGCCAAAGATTCTTCTCAGTTACACACACACACACACACACACACACACACACACACACACAAACGTGTAAAGCTTAAGATTGTGTTAATGTACCACAAATATATATCTTTAACAAGCCTTGATACAATTATTTCGGTATTAGAGTAATTTCTAACTTAGCATTAGACTACAAAGTAAATATTGTGGTCATAGAGGCATTGCAAATGACTTATTCAAGGCTATTACTGCGTAATTAAGTACAAACACGCACACTGTATGTGGATACACGAGGTGGTTACTTTATGAGCTTGCTTCAAAATGTTAGTCACAAGTTGTGTATCTATTTTTCGTTAAGTAACCTATACAAATTCCTCCTTTGTCTTATAAATAGTCTCCTTAAAAGTTATAAGTTTTACAACAATTTTTAACATTAAATTTTTGTTAATTAAAATCATCACGAAATTACATATATTTAGTAGTGTTATTTCAATTTCATTCCTATTCTGGGTAAACCATATTCCTGTACTAGAGTTTAAATGATTTATCTCTAGTTTTTACGGATGAAAAATTTCCTATGACATCCATGGTCCGAAGATTCTTTTGTGCTTGGAATAAAGCAGCCATTATTTACAGAAATCTATAGTATACAGCGTCATAGAAAAACGAGATTAATGTCTGGTTCAATGGAAGTTTCAATGTAATAAATATTATTTTTAATGCCCTTACGAATTTTCTTTCATTTGCATCGGAATCCAGCAATAAATTATCGTTTTTTTTTTTCGTTTTTTTTTTTTAGCAAGCACGAATATGATCGCTTGTAATCAGTAATTTGATGAATTTCCCGCGGGCAGAATTTACGAACGTCAAAATGTAGATTGAGTTAAATAATTACTATAGTTGGGGACATGAATAGGCTTTGTAATAATGCACGTACGCAGTAGAATGAGCTCATTGGATATAAAGAGGTACTTAAAAGATAATTTAGTTATAAAATTTGGTGGTTTGTGTGCACCATTAACAAAATGCGAGAAACACCTACTATTAAGTCTAATTTTTACTCAAAGACATTCAGTTTCATTAATGTACGAAGAAAACATTTCCCCAAATCGTACTTTTCATTTACGCAAATGAACTATCGTAACTTGGTGTTTTCTTTACGGCGCAACAATACCGGAATCAACTCCAGACATGGTATAATTTGTTTCATTGACCATGTCTCGGCAAGAACAATTACGTTAATTCTTATTTCAGAAATCAAGACAAACGCTGGTAACTTATATTTGTATGCGAGCTGGAAACTGTAAGAGATAAGAGATATACAGGTTATCTAAATTCCAAATCAGTTATAAGATTACAGAAGTATTAAAATTATACAAGGCGGAAAATAATTACTTTAAATTATTTTGTCTTCATAATATAAAGGCATTTACCATGAAATGCCATGAAGGTCATCCTAATAGTAAAAAATAGAGAGAGATTCCCAATGTAAATAAAAGATCACACGAGCTATTCGAAATCGGTTGAGGAAATTTGTTAAATTGATCGACGAATCACGACTGGATAATATTTGGCCGTTGGTTCACTGTTACCAATTTGTTGCATTTTGTAAAGCATCAAAGATTCAAGCTCCGAGGCTCTTGATTTATGACGTAAAATCACCGTTGTTAATCAAAGTTTTACGACGGAAGGGAGGTTTTTCTCTTTTATAATCAATTCAGAACGTGTAAAGTAGACTTATCAGCGCTATCCTATCATGCTTATCGCCTCCAAACACTTTTGCACCTTTTCCTTCAGCATTTTTCACGTTTCTTCGCATAAATCTTCATTAATGCAAATTTATACCTAATCCTTCAAGTTTAGCGTTCCTCTTCAACATTCAACTTCTTTGCGCTACTACCTCACCGATGTGTGTGTGTTTACCAATACTAATATAATAGCGTTGGTCTTTACTAGCTCCTATAAGTGTGTTTTCCTTGTTATCACCTCATTTCTTACGACTATATCTTTTTTCCAATACGTTTACCTTCTTCACACACACAACACACACCACACACCACCACACACACACACACACACTCTCTGATCTCGCCCTATTCGGGCAGTCGTTATTGATGTAAGACAGTCCAATTGTATTTCTTTCACATGATTTATCCTCCAGCTGACTTATTTTTTGCTCCTTACATGTCCGGCTTCTGTATCATCGACAAGATGGTTGCTGAAATTCAATACGTTTGCTTCTCATTTAACACCATTTGTTCGGTTAAAAGCAAACTGAAAACTAATTTTTTATTTTATTTATTTTTATTTACTAAAAGCAAAAATGCTACATAACAGTTCTCATTTTAATAACCGCTTTTAAATCCTTTAAAAAAGCTGTTGAGGGAATGAAACGTGTGTGTGTGTGTGTGTGTGTGTGTGTGTGTGTGTGTGTGTGTGTGTGTGTGTGTGTGTGTGTGTGTACAACTTTGTTTTGCAAATTAAATTAACGAGATAATTTCTTTGGTTAATGCCTCATAATGACAAGTCAGACATGAATTATTATGGACCCCAGTGGTTTTCAAACTGTTCCACGGAACTCTGGGGTTCCACGAGAGGTCTTCACAAATTCTGCGAAAAATACCTGGTAATGGCAAAAATTTCAATTTTCGAGCCACCCTATTTTTTTTAAATAAAAATTTGAATGTTTTAAATCAGGCTGATTATATGAGGTGCTACGGATCACAAGCTGCCAAACGCCAAAATTAAAAAACAAGAAAAACGCATTAAAGTTTGTCAACTTGCAAAATGCCATAACTTTTCAACCAATAACGATATTTGATTGATTTTGACCAAACGTACAGGTCCACAATCTGCTCCCTGACTCACCCACGGGATAGAGGAAGGGTGGGGGAATATAGGGGTATAAATAATTCAATTCTGGCCCCATTGGCGCTTGGCAGGTTGTGGTCCGGAGCGGCTCAATTGTTCCTGCTTTTATATATGCATCAGGTCATCCCATAAGTAATGTAGTTTTTTACCTTTATTTCCAAATGAAAATAAAACTACATCAAAATAAATTTTAATCAATTATATATTTTCCTTCACTTTCTACGACTCTCTGCCACCTCTCTACAAGCATTTCAATTCCATGTTGATAAAACTCCTTCGGTTTAGAAGCAAAAAACTCGAGAAGGCAATGTTGATAGCCTCGAAACTTTTAAGTTCTTTCCCGTCAAGATAGTTTTGAAGACTTCTGAATAGGTGGTAATTTAATGGTGCAAGGTTTGGTGAATACGAAGAATGTGGAATTTTTTCCCAACCAAGCTGTTCAATTTTGCCAGTGATGATTCGAACAGTATGAGGACGCGCGTTGTCCTGTTGTAACAAAACACCCTTGCGATTCGCCAAAGGAGGACATTTTGTTTGCAATGCAGCGCTCAATCTTTGAAGATGATGACAGTAGACTTCGGCTGTAATGGTTTGATTGGGCTGCAACAATTCAAAATAAACCACTCCTTGAATATCCCACCAAACGCACAGCAAAACCTTCCTCGGGTGCAGATGTCCTCTTCGCTGTGGTGTAGCAGATTCCGCAGCACTAACCCACTGCCGATGACGCTTAATATTATGATAAAGAATCCATTTTTCATTCCCAGTAATGAATCAATTCAGAAACGGTGCTTGAAGTTATCGAGAATGCAATGAAGAGTTAAATGTTCACACGATCTCAACAGCTGTCTGGTGACAACGTATGGGGAACCCACTTCCCAAGTTTCGACACTTTTCCCAGTCGTTGCAGTGGCGATGAACTGTGGAACCGGTCGAATTTAGTCGCTGGGCAAGTCCTTCAACAGTTAAAGAAGGATTTTCTTCAAGTATAGCTATCAGAAAGTCATCATTGACTCAACAGGTCGGCCCGAGCGCGCTTCATCAGTTAAGCTATAGCCACCAGACCTAAACTTCTGAAACCATCGTTGACATTTCCTTATATTTACAGCTTCCTCCCAATAAATATCCTCAATATTTTTTACGGCTGCAGTCGCGTTATTTTCTTTTCTAAACTCAAAGCATTATATGCCTAATGTGTTCCTCTGACACCTCCATCTTATCCGTAAGGGTGAAATAAATGAAAATTGTTAACGCGATGAAACTTCACTTAGATTGAGACGTAGCAAATATACACAGAAACATGTGCAAACACGACGCGAGTTTAGCAAAGAAAAAAAACGACATTATAATATATATATATATATATGTGTGTGTGTGTGTGTGTGTGTGTGTGTGTGTGTGTGTGTGGATCCAGATTATTACGTCTTAGGTTTAAGTAAATAAACGTACAAGAATACAAAGCCCATCAAAGCTCCAATTTAGGGCAAAGAAGAACCAGCAAAATGTTACCGAAAAGTAGTTTCATTACAAATACGTTGACTTCATTTCGCAAATGTCTTAAACAGTAAATAAATGTATCGAGTGGTCAACAATAAATTTTAAGTTTTTACGAAGCAAATATACCAAGAGAGCTTCTGGCAGCTGTCAAAATGATTAAGTTGATATGAAATAATGTTTGAGCAAACCGGTTGTGTGGTGTGTGTGTGTGTGTGTGTGTGTGTGTGTGTGTGTGTGTGTGTGTGTTTCAAGGTCACACACACAAACTCACTCACGGATGTGTACGTCAATACTTTGCAAGGTACTAAAACAAAGTGACCAATGTTGTCTCACAATGGACAGTAACAGTATGTCAATACTTACTGTAAAAATGATGATACTCCTTTGCATTCTCTCCAACTGACTTCAGCAGACCATTAGTATTAGTTATATTGATCAATCCTAAAGAAACACCAAAGGATTGCTTATTTGTAAGTATCATAATTCAGAAACTACGCAGTGCAAACGTAGGTTTTATGTAACAATTTTAGGTTTAAAATTAATATTAAAATTTTTACCGAAAGAGAATCATGAGCTCGTTACTTCTGAGTTTTTAATTATTACAATTAAATACCAAAATAAAGTGCATCTAGTAATAGAAATTAACAACAATTATTAAAAATAAAGGTAATTTAATACGCAGTGAAATCACACTTCCTCGTACATGAAAAATGTCAGTGAGTGCTTCATTAAAGCAGATATTACGTTACATTTATCACGCAGCTACATAACCAATACATTAACTCAAAACTACGCCGCATTACCTACATTCTATAGAAAAGAGAAAGAAATATAACAGCGAGTTACTCTGAATTTTTATTTGGGACAGTTGAGAGGACACTAGCGTTTAGTGCAGTGGTTTCCTACCTTTTCTACAACATTCAGTTCTTTTAACTTCAAACTGAGCCCATACAGTTTCCCTATGGACGTAATCAATGTCAAATGTTTTAATTCAATTTAAATTTGCATACACATATAACTTTGCAATTACTTATTTTGGTTATTTTCACAAAGTTTCGAGGCATCTCGACTGGGAGTAGGGCATGATTCTGATTAATCAGGTAATCACTGTTTTGAATTTAATCATTAATTAATCAAAAAATATTTTTAGAAAATGATGGGAAATAATTAATTTTCTTCATAATTTCAGCAGCATCTTACCTTAAATTTTGTAATATATCATTTGAATTTGGCACCTTTTTGCGTGTATAAACTGTCTAACCCACCCATGCCTGATTTCTCGAACTAAATGTTTGAGTAAAATGTTTTCTTCTGTTTCATCTCACGCAACAGAAACAATAAAGCTCTTTCTTACTCTTTTCAAAAGTATTTAATTTTTAATCAATTTTAATCAGTTAATCATTGATTAATTAGAAAATTTCACCATTCATCAATTTTTCCTAAAAATTATTAATTAACCATGCCCTAGTTGGGAGTCATGCACTGATCAAGGGTACTCTCATCCTTTTTCCAATGAACCGCGTCAATACTATTCACACGAGTCTTGCCGGTACGCGACAATTCGCTGTAAGGATATTTCATCGACGTGTGTCCTTGGGTTGGGTTAAACTATGCCCAGTTAGGTCAGGTTATGCCCGGTCAGGTCAAGGTATATTAGTTCTTGCTACGTTACTAATGTTCATAAAACGAGTAAAGGTTTCCGCTTTGCATTTTATCCAACGGAATATTTTTGAAAACAGTGTATCTTTCTCTTAAAAGGTAACCTTTCTCTTCTATTTCAGAATTAGTCAAGACTTACCCAACGTTATTACTTGCCGTACCGCGTGAACCACGAAATATACAGACAAATTACCGAGCAAAGCGCGCTATTCCGGCTCCACTCAATCTACAGTAAATCCATTTATTAAGACCGCCTCCGTGACACAACTACGTTCGCAATTACGGAAACGATGGACACGAACTAATTTCTGTTTTATTTAAATTAAAATAAACACGAACTGAACTTACGGAAAATGGAACAAATCTGAGAAATACAAACCGGTATTTGTTTATAATTAATTCCCAATATTTAATTCTGACGTGATTATAACTCAACTACGATACGAAATACAAAGACCTTAAAAGAATTAAAGACTACACAAACACACTTTCTTCCTCTTAAACCAAAAAAGTAGTATTACATAAAGATCATCAGAGATTCATAAATGAACTCTTTTTTAGTCATTTCGAAGCATTCATTTTAATTAAGAGGATCAGTGGGCGAACATTAATTTAAAATAGCGTCAACTCACTTTCATTACTTAACAACGACAATAAGTGTGAAAAATTGACATCATCGGGTACTTTTTATTTTTGAAAAGTAGGAACCTGGAACCCGTTTAATTCGACTTGGAAGGCGGACAATATCTACGCGCCTTAAAATGATCTTTCAATTGAAAAAAGATGGATGGATATGCACCAAAAATTTAATTGCAATCACATTTTTTCCTTCAATTTTTTTGGTCAATATTTTTTAATTAATTGTTATTCTCTTTACAATAAAAATGTTCTTTAGGTTTTTACCTCAAGAAAAACACACACACACACACACACACACACACACACACACACGTTTTAAATCCACGTTATTTAAAAAAACTTAGCCTAACCTTAGTGCCGTCGAGCCGAAAAGGGCGTGATAAGTGTTTCGGTTTCGGGCGCAAATGATGTCTCGAGGAGTGTTAACTGTTAACCCTCCTCGCCAAATGGGTCGGATACGTACCATTTCAAATACACGCATTTAGACTTAACCTACAAAAACGTTCGGCATTAAAGGGTAAAGGAATTAAATAGCGAGGTAACTCGCTAATCTAGCCTAGCCCAGCCTAACCTAACGTAATCTAGCTTAGCTTAACCTAACCTAACCTAACCAACCCTTAAATATCGTAACCTAATCAGGACCAACGTATCTTTTTTTCCGACAACAAAAATTTTATTATTTTTTTTTTAATATATTTTTAATGTTCTGAGGCACAAAAAGTGGTGTTATTTTACAAAAAAAAATTACCCCGCTACACCTCTCAATTATTACACTCTACCTCACTCATTTCCAGTTGCCTACGCACGCACGCACAAGCACACGTACACGCGCGCGCGCACACATTATATATATATATATAAAATCAATTAATGCTTAAGACATTTGTAGTTGAAGCTTAAGTGGAAATTAAAAAAGTAACATTTCAGGGTATGAGCAGCTAGAGGCATCACTGCCAAGCAAACAGGGTGTCGATGTACCGACGAGGCCTCCGTACATAGTTCATCACCAATGAAAGTAACAATGCACAGTGCTATCCTAGTTCAAAGAATATATAAATTGGTATTCGTCTTCGCACAATTTTCGTTAGTTAGTTATACAGGGCGTCCCAAAAGTCACTGTGCACACGCACGCACGCATTATATATATATATATAATTATATATATATATATATATCAAAGTTATACGAGTCCCAAAAGAAAACCTGAAAGGCGGCTTTGAACTTAAAATATACCCTCTCTTTTCAGTTCTCTTTTTCTATTGATTTATAATTCTTTTATTCGACGAACAACACTATTTCAAGACCAAAACTTTCTTTTAATTTCTCAATTGGACTAATTACACGCACCTTAAAATATATATATATATATATATATAAATAAAAACAGCAGAAAAATATTAAATGATAAACTGCAGAGTATCGATTGCGTCATAGAAGAACTAATTGAGAAGCATACAGAAAAAGACGACGACGACGACGCGATAGAAGCGATAAAGGTTAATTCAAAGTACTTCTATAATTTTGCAAAAAGGAAGTCGAAAAACCACACGACTATCGGACCTTTGAAAAACGAAGACGACAGTGCTTTATCTGATGATCTAACGGAAGTATCTGAAATATTAAGAGCTCAATATGAATCATCTTTCAGTATCCCAAAAAACTGACAAACTGATATGCGATAGAAACGCGTTCTTTGAAGAAGAACTACAAAGGGAAAGTATAATGGACTTCGACTTTACGACGGATGATATTACACAAGCTATAGGGAAACTAAAAGCACACTCAGCGGCAGGACCGGACAAAGGGAATGCCACACTGATCAAAAACTGCAAGAATGCAATCAGTGAGCCCTTATATTGGATATGGAGACGATCACTTGACACGGGAGAAATACCAGGCATCCTGAAGAGCACGAACATAGTCCCAATATACAGTATAAAGGAGGAGATCGATCCGAGGCCAAAAACTATAGGCCAGTGGTCGCTTACATCTCATCTCACTGAAATATTTGAAAGAATAGTTAGACAGAAAATCTGACTTTTTGGAAACTGAGAAAAAATTAAATGATAACCAACATTGGTTTCGGTCAGGCAGATCATACCTATCACAACTAATGGAACACTACAACAACATTATTGATGCACTTCAAAGTAATGAAAACTTTGATGTAATATACATAGACTTTGCCAAAGCGTTCGACAAGTGTGACCACGGAATCATAATACATAAACTGAAATATATGGGAATAACAGGAAAAGTAGGGAAATGCATATATAATTTCCTTAGTGAGCGGCGGCAAGTCGTTACAGTACAAGGAGTATCTTCATCAGAATCAGAGGTCCTCATCTCAGTACCACAAGGAACAGTATTAGCTCCATTACTCTTCATAATGCAAACTGACATAGATGAGGACGTTACCAGAGACAACACAGTAACATCCTTTGCCGATGACACAAAGATCAGTAGAAAAATAAGAAACCAGAGGATATAGGATCTCTACAAACAGACATGAACAGAATCTACAAGTGGACGGAAGACAACAATATGAAGTTTAATACCGAGAAATTTCAACTGTTACGGTACGGAAAAGGGAAGACCTAAAATCTATGGAATACGATACCCGAAATGGACAGGAAATTCAGAGAAATTCTAAAGCAAAAGATTTAGAAGTTGTAGTGACTGATGATGCGAAATTTGAAACACAAAATAAGATACCAGTAAACAGAGCAAAGAGAATAACTGGGCAGATACGGAGAACCTTTAAAAGAAGGGATAGGAATATAATGATTTCCCTACTGAAAACATTGATCATACCCAAATTGGAATACTGCTCGGTCCTAACAGGACCATATAAAAAAGAACACATTAGACAGCTAGAAGGGATTCAGAGAAGCTTCACAGCCAAGATCAATGGGTGCAGAACTAAATTACTGGTAAAGGTTACGCGAATTAAACCTATATTCACTGGAAAGAAGATATATACACACACACACACCATTATTTACACTTAGAAAATATTGGAGAAACTAGTCCCTAATCTTACTCTGAACCCTGTAACTACCCAAACAACAGTGGAAGGTAGAAAAGGAAGACTGTGTCGTGTTCCCAAATTAAAGGCTAGAGAGGGGACATCCTTAACCCTGAAAGAAAAGGGTTTGTTGTGAGAGGACCAAGACTGTTTAATCAGCTGCCCAAAGACCTAAGGCACACGAGTGGTGTTGCGGTGGACATCTTCAAAAGAAGATTAGACGCCTGGCTCAGAACAATCCCCAATGAGCCGGGCGTACCTGGCTATGTGAGATGGAGAGTACAAGAAACCAACTCACTACTTCAACAGGCCAACTCGAGAGGAGGGGCGACAAGCTTGACCTTCGTGAAATGAGTAATCACAGCACGGAACATTTGAAAGGTGTGTGTGTGTATTATTTATATATATATATATTTCACTGTAGGTCGTCCAGAAGAAACAAAGGCAGGAAACTAGTGTATGTATATTTATACCTGAATACACAATTACACATACAAGTAGGAAATGCAGATTTCTTCGGGTTAAAAAGGGGATCTCATCCGTAATTAAGAGATCTTAAAAGGAGAGGGAGAGAGAGAGAGGGAGAGAGAGAGAGAGATAAAATATCATTCATTTCGTTTCCTGCCCGACTTTGGATGAAGGTCAGTCACCGATTCATCGCAAAGACGGTACACCAATCGAATTGTATTAATTAATTTCTGCTCATCAACGAATGACGTATGGAACGCCCAATTAATCCCATCTCTCGAATTATTTCAAATTATATCAATAATTCATCATCGGGAGAATGCATGGCGTGTTTCAAAACCAATTGAAACAGTCTAATTACAATATCGGATTATAGCTGTATCGCGCGTTCTATTTTTTACTGGCAGGGAGTGAAGTGATAATGAATAACACCGATGAAACTGTGTAATTACGATTTATCCAATACGGGATCACAATATACAATAAGCTAATTCTAAAACTTACTCATTTCGGAAATGTTTTCTCAGCTAAAATTAGGAGGAAGTCAATAGGTACATTATTTTAAAAATTGCCCCCGCGTATAAGGAAACACCAACGAGAAAGGAGTCCACAGCCGAAATTTAAAAAAAAAAAAAAAAAAAAAAAAAAAAAAAAAAAAATCTTCCAACAGAAAAATTTATATAAACTGATGATAATGTGAATCACTGTGAAACCATGCCTTATCAGAAAATTAAATGGTGCAATTTACTCCAACAGCCACATAACTCCTTTAAGAGTGGAGTAAAACAAAGAACGTACAGTAGTTAAAAATGTCACTATAAATAGTGACTTCACACGTTTGAATATAAAATGCTGTGCTCGTTGAAGCATACTGACCCATTATTGACTGATTGCGTCCATGACTCCGAGTGCGGAGAAAACGTGCAACCATGAGACAATATAACTATATGGTTAGGCATGGTTGGACAATAAAAACCGATTTTATTATACTGGCTGCAAAAGCCCCTCCTCGTAAAGCTGTACAGTTTTATGATCTTCGAATCCCTCGGGTGGATAAAAATCTGGGGCCCTTCACTCTGAGGACCGCATCTGCAAGGCGCTTTACTAAGCTGACTTTGATAACCTATAAAACAACGTTCTTTCACAAAAACTTAAGCTAGCAATGAACTATACAATCACTCCCCTACCCCTCCCTCCATCATTAAAGGTTGTGAATTCTTAGAAAAAACTTAGTCACGACTGGTTTTTTAGTCGATTTAATTAAAAAAAAAAAAGTTTAAAAGGCGCCTTCATTATTAGTACAAAGCTCCATTCAGCATACAGTAGTAAATAAACCCCAAAGCTTTTGTTTATCATTCGTAGTTCATTACCATAAACGTTTACCTAGTCTAAACCCGTACCTTTTCAGGAAAACGCTTCCATATCTACTACGACTGTACATATAGCTATTATGCATCAATTTAACCCTTTCATTCACTGATATCTTAATTGAGTAATTAAATATTCGGCCATGTTGTATCGTATCCGCAACATTTTGACCAATCAGTCACGCATAACTATGAATATTAGTCTATAAGATAGCGTTATTGTTGCAGCCACTTAATTTCCACATGTTTAGGACCATCACTTGCCAGCAGCATCTCACGTAGGCGGTTTGTGCTGTGATTGCACTCGAAAAATTTCACACTAAATGTGGAAGTAGTTTATTTACGCAAGTTTTTGGTGTAGCATTTTGTTCTCGAATATATTCAGAAAATGCTAACGTAACAGCAGTTGGGTTTTCTGCTGTATCATTTTGTCTATAGATTTTTACATTTGAGTCACCGATGATTATGCATAGCTGGTCCAAAAATTTATATTTTTTGGTGTAGATATGAAAAAAAAATTTAATTTTTTTTTTTTATAAAGTATCAATATTTAATATGGATCAGTGCTAAACATATTTTTATTGGCATCCGATTTTATTCGTAAGTGAAAAGGTTAACGTAAATTAAAATAATACACAACGTTTTATTTAATCCCTCTCACTAGCTAACTATCCACAATTTCAGAAGTAAAATGGAAGGTGAAAAACCAAATCAGGCTTTTATATATAAGCACACCGGACAAAAAATTAGTCACCCCTAATAGCACCGATAGTAGGAAGTTCAAGGTCACACAGAGGGCGCTGATGTAGCATTGGTAAGTGACAAGTAGCGGTGACGTAGCACACAGGATCAGATCTGTTTCGTGAGGTGGTGAAGAACAAAGTGTGTGTTGGATATAGTCTGCAAAATGGGTCGTGAGGCAGACGTTACTCAGTGGCAAAAAGGAGCCATCGTGTTTGGCAGAGCCCACGGACACAAAATGTCTGAAGTAGCCCAATTTGTTGGTGTGTCAACGCGTACTGTCCAGCGAGTTTACAAAGAGTGGTGTAGTTCGCAATCAACTGACAATCGACGGCGTAACTGTGGCCGGAAAACAATTCTCGACAATAGTGACCGCCGCCATGTTTCTCGTCTAGTAACTGCAAATCGTTTTCAAACCAGAGAACAATTGCTCCAAGAAACCAATGAGGTTCTCCAGCGACCAATTTCCGAACGGACATTGCGACGAGAACTGCATGCGATGGACATCTGGAGCAGGGTACCACGGAAGAGGCCGCCGTTAACAGCAAGTCACAAATTGGCACGTTATAAATGGGCTCAGAGGCACAAAAACTGGACTGCGGCAGATTGGAAACGTGTAATTTGGTCCGATGAGTCCCGTTTTTGTTTGTTCTCCAATGATGGGAGGCGACGAGTACATCGCAGGTCCAATGAAACCTTTAATCCTGAATGCGTCGAAGGTGTTGTTCAGGCTGGAAACAGAAAGTGAAGCGCAGGAATAGACACCCACGGACTCTGGCGGAACTTCGGGACCGGCTGATGAACGAGTGGCAGCAAATCGATGTTCAGTACATGCACAACCTCGTAGAGTCTCTGCCTCGCCGGATTCGTGCGGTTATCAAGGCCAGAGGCGCCGTCACACGTTATTAGGTACATTCTGAGAGGGGTGACTAATTTTTTGTCCGGTGTGCTTATATATGTTCACTGCGCTTTGCGCAGCAAAAACTCTCCGAAACACAACCTAGGGGAAGACTGGAAGGGATGATGTGTTACTAACACCTTCTCTGGTTTTCCATTAATATGAATACTAAATTTAGTGTAGTTACTCTAGCCGTTTAGAGATACCCTAGCTGTCTAGGGGGCACCCTACCAATCTAATCCAGGGGTGGCACTGGAGGGGCGGGCGTATTACTAAAATCTTCTCTGGTTCTCCCTTATTGTGTATACTTAATTCGGTGAAAATTACCCCAGCTGTTCAAGCGTATATAAACGAACATATAACAGACATCATCCCACATGTTATATATATATATATATATATTTATATATATATATATATATATATATATATATATACAGGGTGTCCCGTAAGTCTGGACCCATAGGGATTTATATATTTTTTTATTATGTTATTATTATTATTTTATTTTTATTATTTTTTTATTATTTTTTATTATGATTTTTATTTGTGGGGCCACTTGAAAGCCAAAGTGTACGAGGTCAAACTTCAGAACATTTTCCACCTTAAAGCACGCATTGTGGAGGCGTGTCAAGAAATTTCTGCGACTGTGATTCAGAAAGTGCTGTCGCAGTGGAGATTGCGTCTTCAACTATGTGTGCGACACAACGGCGGACACTTTGAACAGATTATGTAATAAATTTTTGGACTATTTTGTAATTTTATTATTTTTCCCTATGGGTCCAGACTTACGGGACACCCATATATATATATATATATATATATATATATATATATATAGTAGCGCCAATAGTGAGCACTCCATTAAGTTCGATTTTGTAAATGAGTCGAATTTTCTTGTAGGAGATATTATGAGATGAGATGAGCTGAGATTAGGTTAGGTTAACCTAACCTACTGTAATCTCAAACAAATCACTTGGTACAAATAGCCTGAATTAGCATGAAAGTCGGAGTTACGTGATTCGAGTTTTTTTAATGAAAACCCAAACGCGAGTGAAATGCGAACATATGATCATTGTATTCGGTAAAAAAGCGTATTCTCCGTATTTTTTAATGACCCTCATCCCCACAACTTCAACACAAACGTAAATGGTTAAAAATTTTAAAATATAACATATGACCCGTACGAGCTGCTGGGTAAAAATTGAGCACGAATTAAAATTTACACAAACGTTGGAGCAAATGTGTGTGTGTGTGTGTGTGTGTGTGTGTGTGTGTGTGTGTGTGTGTGTGTGTGTGTGTGCAACTTACACGAACGTGGTTCTGTTGTTTATTTTACAATACTGTTAAAGATCCTGGAATTTCAAAAATTATTTCTGCAATGAACATCTGCAATTTGACGCAATTACTGTCATTCTTGCAATTTGTGTTACATTTCGTGCTTGTGCGTATTCATGTCGCTAACAAGAAACAATTTAAAATGAATTCAACGTTCGTTTCGAACATTATACAACGAGCGACGAAATCATTCAAAACGTACACGCATTTTGCGCTTTATACCTTATGTTTTAACGCAATTTACTCGAAAGCAACGCACCATTATTTCTGAACTGAGAGTTTGTAAATAAGCTCGAATGTTATTTAATTCAATAACCATGTTGTGACCATGTTTTAGGGTTTAAAACCATACAATACGACGCGTTAACCTGACATAAGATACTTTTAAATCGTTCATACCACTCTCTTTAAATAAAGAAAAGATTTCCTGAAAAGAATACGCCCTTGGGATTCCAACGGTTTGAAGAAATCTTTCGACCCCATCCCCCGTAAATACCACCACCTTTTTAACGAAGATCTCTATCGCTAACTGCTTCTACAAGATTAAAAATAATGAAAGAGGAGACGGAAGGAAGTATCTGACCCGAGTGCCAACGCGTGGCTCTGTTGCTCAATCCTGCATTGTCCGTTATCTGCAGTGCCTAACTCACTTCCTCCGCAACAATGCAACAAGTGTTCGTCTGCATAAGTATTCCCAAACGACGAAGAAAATATATCATAACATTCAAATGTAGGAATTACTCAACGTAACGCTTAAATTAATGACAAACGTAAATCCATTTTTAAAAAACTGCGTAACAGCGAAACCGTGAAGAGCCCTCGAGTCTCGCACATCATTCCTTCACCACTTCTTTCGTAATACTGACTCTGACTGACTCAGTCGCAGACACTCAGTCTCAGTCACTCTCAGACTGGGATGGAGTCACTAAAACCGGGAAGGTGATCGTGACTCGTGTCGACATTCGGCACCTGACAGTCGGCATCAATCGGAAGACGGAGTTGGGAAAGGTTGTGGAGGGACTTCGCAGTTAGGACTCCGGAGACAATCAAAATGACTGCGGAGAACCATAAAAACTATTCGGCGAGCCTCTTCAATAAACTAATGGAATGGCTACAATGCTTATAGCTACAAGATACCACAATCAATGTCAATAAATAACTATCGAAAAATCTGTAATATAAATAAATAAATAAATAATATATATATATACTGTATATATGATGCAAACCCACAAGGAAAAAAATTGATTCCAAGGCTTTTCGTGTACTTCTGAATACACGAAAGGCCTTGGAATCATTTTTCGTTTTCCTTGGGGGTTTGCATCATTCATTTCACGTGTCTAATTGTGATATATATATATATATATATATATATATATATATATATATATATATATATAATATATACACAAACTCAGAATGGTTCCCTGAGAACATTATATGTTAAACACAGACCGTGCATGGAACAAGGAACTCTTCTGGGAAAATTAAATCCACTATAGTCCGAATAAGTAATGGTAAATGACAAATACCATAGTTTTTTTCCTTTTTCATGATTTTAGCCCGACGTGGGCACGGGTCTCTCGCAGAGAAGATCCCATAAATATAGCTTCCCTCACCAGCTATCTGCAAAGCAGACAGGATCCAGCTTTGGGACGTGGATCTAGGGTTTAAAGCAAGCCTAGATCCCTACACTCAGAACCTCTATATAAAGTAAAAGACTCGTGCATTCACGTCGTGTTGAATAAATCAAAGAAAAAAGGGGGTAACTATTGTATTTTTAGCCAAAAAAACCAAAACTTAAACCTCAACCGGGACATTGAGCGTCCACTTTTCAAGCACGAAAACACGTCCGTTTAGTATACACAAAACTCAGAATGGTTCCCTGAGAACATTATATGTTAACACAGACCGTGCATGGTCGAGAGACCCGTTGCCCACGTCGGGCTAAAATCATGAAAAAGGAAAAAAAAACTATGGTATTTGTCATTACCATTACTTATTCGGCTATAGTGGATTTATTTCCCAGAAGAGTTCCTTGTTCCATGCACGGTCTGTGTTTAACATATAATGTTCTCAGGGAACCATTCTGAGTTTGTGTATACTAACGGACGTGTTTCGTGCCTTGAAAAGTGGACGCTCAAGTCCCGGTTGAGGTTTAAGTTTGTTTGTTTTTTTTGGCTAAAAATACAATAGTTACCCCCTTTTTCTTTGATTTATCAACACGACGTGAATGCAACGAGTCTTTTACTTATATAGAGGTTCTGAGTGTAGGGATCTAGGCTTGCTTTAAACCCTAGATCCACGTCCCAAAGCTGGATCTGTCTGCTTTGCAGATAGCTGGTGAGGAATGAGAGTGGGACATATTTAGGATCTTTTTGCGAAGAGACCCGTTTGCCCACGTCGGGCATAAAAATGGAAAAAGGAAAAAAAAACTATGGTATTTGTACATTAACTTATTCGGACTATAGTGGATTAATTTTCCCAGAAGAGTTCCTTGTTCCATGCACGGTCTGTGTTTAACATATATATATATATATATATAATATATATATATATAATATATATATATATATATATAATAAAATTTTCGTCGGACTTCGTGCGTCTGGATAACCAATACCTCGGAAAAAAATTAATATCCTGGATTTTCAGTTATTTTTTTGAGGCGAGTGAGGTTGTTAGGTTAACCAAATCAAACCTAACTTTACTTAACCTAAAACAAATAAGTGTGTAAAAAGTTGGGTTTTAAAATATCATCCGAGTTATTTGAATTTCTTCAACCTTTTGGATTAAATAATCACCGTATACGGTTAAAAAAAGGATTAAAATTTCTAATGGACCCCCTGACTACTTTAAAGAAACGGTAACTGTTTCATTTTTATATTAAAAAATTTACACAAAAATCCGAGCTAAAGGCGCGCGCGCGCGCGCGCGCGCGACACACACACATATTTTTTTCAATCTAAGTCAGAGAACTAACTTTTTTTTCCCAAAATTTGTAATGACTTGCACTTTCATTGAAGCAGAGGTGGGGTTTAAAAAGCGATTTTTACCCTATACAATGATTTTTTTTTTTTTCCTCAAATTTCACCTGCGTTTCGGTTTAAATCCCCAAAGAAAAGTCGAAATTCAAACGACTAGGATGATTACGGTACCCAATTTTTACACACACACACACACAGTTGTTTGTTTTAAATTAGATTAACCAAACCAAACAAAACCTAAAAAAAAATAACTCGAGATGAAAAACTGGAATATTAATTTCTCCGAGGTATTGGTTATACAAAAAGCACGAAATCCGAGCAAAATGGAGAATATGTACATTCGCCCTTGGCCCCTCCAACCTGCATAAAAATAGATAAATAAATAGATAAATAAATAGATAAATAACTAGATAAATAAATAAATAAATATATATATATATATATATATATTAGTGTGTGTGTGTGTGTGGCCCTCCGCCCTTAAAGAAATGGTTTTAATATATGGAATACCAAGTACTACAAACCGATCAATCATTACAGAATGAACATTCTGTAAAAGAAAAAAGAAAAATAATATATTATAAGTCAACACTGAAAATTTCTACGGTGCGCGACTTTTGCGCCTTACGAATAAAATCGCCATTTAAAAAATTAAACTAAGCGTGGATTTTGGTAGTAGGTAGTTGGTAAAAATTGAAGATATGAAGATATTCGGTATTCGGTCGAATAGTTTTTATATCTTTCACCGAATATCAAATATTTTAAAATTAATTAGGGTAGATAAAGAATAAAAAATAATAAATAGAGAATCAGAGGATAAAGAATAAAAAATAATAAATAGAGAATCAGAGAAGTCATTCATAAATATTTCACATGGGCTAAAAAGCTTTACAGCACGCTTGCAAAAAAAAAAAAAAAAAAAAAAAAATTCACTAATAGTTAATGAGGGTTGGTATGTCACAGTCCGAGGAGTATGCAACAACTGCACTTTTTTGTTGAAGAAGTCGTTGTTGCGGGTCTCTTCCCCATTCCACCCATGCTCAATTTTTTTACATTGACGATTAATAACCCAAATACGACTAATATTCGATATTCGGTGAATTTTAATATCGGTACGTTCCTAATATACTCAGGGTTACCACAACTTGAAAAGTCAGTGAAATGTCAGTGAAAAAATTATTTTGTCAGTGAAAATTTAGCAACTCTACAGTCTACGTGTCAGTGAAAAGAAATTGAAAGTTAAATCAAACGTAGAGAATCTATATGTAGCGAGGTGGTGCAATGGTCGCTGTGTAATTAGGGATTTTATTATTTATGTTAAGCGTATAAGAGTATGCTAAATGGTATAACTGAATTCCAATTGTCTACCATATACCCATTGACACGCTGTAAAAATACCCTCACTAATATTTTACGCTATTCCATGGTCAATCATCGGTTGAAAGAGGCTTCAGTGTAAATAGTAATGTGGTTGCTTCCAACATGATAGAGAAAACTATTGTAAGTCAGAGAATAGTGCGTGATGGAGTTTTGAGCAGCGTGAAAGCTGAAGGTTCATTGGATGTGTCACAAATTACTGTGGATAAGTAAATGCTTATATATTGTAGAGCATGCTCGACAAAGATATTCAGACTACTTGGCGGACCGAAAGAAAGTCAAACAAACGGATGATGTAGAGAGAAAGCGAAAACAGATCTATGAAGAGCTAAATTAATCTAGAGAGAAAAAGATCAAACTAATGGACTCCTTCGAGAAGTTAGTTGAAGAAGCTGACAATTTATCACTTAAGGCCGAAGACAAGAAAAACATTAAGTTCATCGCCAAGTCAAATGCAGCTCACAAAAGGTCTGTTGAAGCGAAGAAAATGATGAATGCGCGTTCAGAAATACTAGCAAATCTCGAAAATATGTTGAAAAACTTAAAAATTAGCACAGCATCTAATTTTGGAAGCATAAAACATTGTGATATAGTCTTGTCAATGTTAAAGGAAACAAACTAGTTAATTATAACGATAAGATTGGCAATTTTTCTCTGTATGATCTCGTGTGTTCCTATACTAGCCTGTGCTGTATTTCTTTTACATTTTTAGTCAGTTGATTTCCGTGTTGTAGAAAGATAATTACAGTATAATTATTGAAATATTTGTTTGATAAATGTCAGTGAAAATCACGAGTGTCCGTGATTTTTATTTTGAAAGGTCTGTGGGAACCCTGATACTGTACATATACTGTTATGTATCGCTGAAAGTTACGTTCACTCCTATTCGGTACTATCTTTTGGATCACCGTTCTTCTACACGGAAAATAGCTACTACTTTGTTACAAGAGATGTTTTTTCAGTGGGGTTCAATTTAGGTTAGGTTAACCTAACCTAAAATAAAACAAAAGAAACTGGGTGTGTAAAATCCTGAGGTAGCAGTAATTTAATTTAGAGGTTTTTTAATTAAAATCAAGGCTAATGAAATTCAATGATGATAATTATGTATGGTAAAAATGAGCACTCTTAACTTTTTAATGGAACCCCTCCACACCTTTACGTAAGCGAGTGATTAAAAATTAAAATAAAATAAAATGACATCACACGTAGAAGCTATTGTAACTTCAATGACCACCAACGAATATGTAGGAGGAATTTAGCGATTTAGGATATATATATATAACACAGGCCCGGATTTAGCTATAGGCGAACTAGGCGATCGCCTAGGGCCTCGGGCCAAAGGGGGCCTCGCTCAAGCCGTTTTGCGGGTTCTGTTCAAGTGATATTAATGATTTAGAACTCTATGAAGAACTTAAAGTACTTTGCAGGTTTATACCTGAGAAAACAGATCTCGGAAATGCCCTTGTTTATATAGTGCAAAAACAACTAAGTGAGATTTATCCTAATGTTTATGTTGCACTTCGAATAGTATTAACCATCCCAGTTACTGTTGCTTCGGCTGAAAGAAGTTTCTCGCGTCTCAAACTTATTAAAACATATTTGCGTTCCACCATGTCTCAAGCGAGATTGCAATCATTAGCTATGTTATCAATAGAAAACGATATAACAAATTCATTAGATTATTCTCAATTAATTGAAAAGTTTAGCTCGAAGAAAAGTAGAAAAGCATTGCTGTAATATTCAAGGAGCATCTGAACCAAATAAAAGCATTAATATTTAGCCTGATAAGTCGATCGCTCACTATTATAAAAAATGAAATGTCAACATCTCTTATACATCACATGAAAAACGTTTGTATACTATGGAAAGTCATTACCTATAATATTATATAAATCTTAGAAATCATTGTCTTATATTTTCGATACAAATCTTGATTCATATTATAATTTATACTTATTTGTATGGTTTATTTTATTTCTTATACAATTTCCATGCGTGATTATTTTGGTTTGGTTTAATTTTTAAGTGCTGGCATAGTTCTGTCTATGCGGGATTCTAATATTGCTGGTATAGTACCGATAATTAAGTCCATATTTTCATATATATATATATAGGCCTAGGGCCTCGCAATTTCTAGATCTGCCTAGGGCCTCGCAACTTCTAGATCCGGCCCTGTATATATATATATATATATATATATATATATATATATATATGATGCATCCCCGCAAGGGGGTTCTAAGCTCGTGCTCTTGAGTGCTCTTTGTGCTCGTTTGTACGTGCTTGTTCCTGGAGGTTTCACGTGCGCCCTCCCGGCCCTAGCACCCAAGGATGATGGGGCTCGACCCTGCAGTCCTTGGTCTTTTTCCACTTCGACTGTCCCCTCCACCCTTTCTTTTTCCTCTGTCTTTCCTCTCACTTTTTCTTTGTTTTTCCGCCGAGATATGCCCTTTTAAATAGAGGCGAATCGGTTCTTCCCGAACTTTAAAAAAAAAAAAAAAAAAAAAATGATGCATGGGGTGGGGCGGAAGCGTTGACAGTCAACGAATATCTTGGGACGAGTCGTGGAGGTCATTCTTAACACGACGACGAGACGATGAGTCATCTTGGGGTAATTCGGATAATAACGAGTGTTGGCATTGCTCTCATCTCCCATCATCTCGCTCTCCCAATTAAGCTTCGTTGACCAAACATTTTGCGTTCGAAAAAGTTGTTTATTCTACTATTACCAACGCTTTGTATGTTAGCGATGGCTGCTGCTGCTGCTGCTATTACTACTATTATACTAATAATTAATTGTATTTATACTTCCATCAAAAACCCCTTTTACACTCGATGTTCAGATCCGCGACAAAGAATTCCTACTTTTACCTCCATATTGGTAATTTCCTTTTGCTGTAAAAGATGAGTAACACGACCATTAACTGAAGAAATAAACAAATTGCATAAAGAATTTATTCCCATATTTCGCCATATTCCAAGTGGTAATTCTGAATTTGTTTACCTTCCGCAGGTGTTAGCAGCCTCTGCGTGTGCCGTGAATAGTCGAATAAACAGTGCCGGGAGAGACTGCAGGTAATGCATGAAGGAGGCACTTCAATCTTAATTCAATTAGTCTTTGCTACCGTCCGTCTGTCCTGCGAAGCGCAAGCACGTTTATGGAGTGGAAATGCATTTAGAAACAAGTTTGTTTCACTCCGTTAAATTTCGTTAGCTGTAACGAAGGATTTCACATCGATTTTGGTTTCCATAATTTAAACTTGATTATAAACGGAACACGAGAATTTGTAAGCAAATCCTACGTTCGTGTTATAAACAAAGTATATATACCGTTGCGCCAAAGGAGCTTGTGGGTCGCCAGATACCTTGTACAGTCGTTGCTCGTCATGTATCATTATTTATCCGTGGCCGCGTCACTGAACGATGATGCTGTGTTCGAAGTGCATAACAGGGAGGCAAGTCAAAATGGAGAGCATCAAATTATGTTCATAACATTATCGCCTTGGCCATCAGAGAAATAGATGAGAAACATACCATACGCAAGGAAGACCATCAATGGTTACAGAATGAAGGTAAACAGCCCTTGCTCACGATTAGAAATCCAATCAATGTCATTCTCTCAACGAAATGCTCAGCATTATTGGCATAAACCGGAAAGCCGTGTAAGCGAGGCTCTCCAATAACTCCTGCTTACACCCGTCAATTCAAATCGAAGATGAATATGGCAAGCCAAGAAGACGACAGGGTTTTGGGAATAGGTTCTATTCTTGACCGAATCTCGATCATTTAACGCCAAATGGACATTATGTAAACATTTCAGGAACCCTATTTGCAGTTCAGTTTAATATGCACAGTTGTTTATGTATGCATGTAAATGAAAGGCAATTTGAAATGCTGAAGGGATTAATTCTAGTGTCCTTCAAGGGACATCTTAACTTTGCTATAAACGTCTTGGCAATCCACTCCTCCAACTGTTTCAATAAGGTGTTCTCAGTTTATAAATAACACATGGTGCGAGAGGATCTACCGCATGTTACAACACCTACAGAATCATGTCTCATTGTAACTGGAAAAGACGGGAGGGACTGCTGGTTCCTTCCTGAGACAAAACAAACGTAATATGCCCTACTGCCTTCATCGTCCACTGCGGAAACGATGACCACCTCCCACATCTTGACTAACTCGAAAAGAAACTTTGTTTGAACCAGCAAAATTTGAAAAAAATAAAGCCTCACTGTCAGGGCTTGTCAAAGTTTTATATCTGTGAATAAGCTACTCTATATAATTTTTCATACACACACAAACATATATATATACACACCGGGTGAGTCAAAAGTCCGGAAACATAGGAAGGATAGGAAACTTTTATTGCAAAAAGACATGTGTTACAAGTAACGTTATAAGATGTGCTCTATATGTTCTCCTTTCACTTCCAGACATTTCTAGACTCTGTTTCCCCACTCGACCTGAACTCTTTCCAGGAACATCGGGCTGGATTGCAGCACAGGCTTCTGTAATGCGCTGGCTTCAAGTGCTCTGTGTCGCGGATCTTCAGACCATGCACAATGGCTTTGAGGTGTCCCCAGAAGTAAAAGTCCAGCGGTGTCAGGTCGGGGGACTAGGGAGACTACTCCACTGGACCACGACGACCAAGCCAACACCCTGGAAATTATTGTAATAACAATTTCCAATTATTTCCTATGTTTCTGGACGTTTGACTCACCCTATATTATATATATATATATACCTTTGGTAACCTTTAGTTAGCTTCCGCCCGAATTGTTCATTCTGACGAAGGTAAAACTTTTCACGCCACCTTAGACCTACAGTTTAACGTGGAAACCGAACCACGCCCCATCAGCAGTCCAGCATCTTAACCACTAGGCCACCCAGGGTACCCATTTATCTACCAATCACTTTCTTTATTGTGTGGAAGGATGAACAGCTGGGTTTTGCTGCGCGCCGGCTGCCGTCACTGGGTCTCGATCCTGGGGCCGATGGATTCGCAGTGAGCGACGCTAACCACTACACCACCACCATATATATATATATATAACTGGATTGGTCCAGAACACTTTAAATTTTTGTAAGTGTACAGTGTGAATTTTAGCTGAACTACTTGTTTGCTTTAATATAATTATGATACAAACAACACTCGAGTTACACGTTTCTGGCACAATTTTAACTGTGCTTAATTGACTTAGCTGAGTAAAATAAGCATAGTTCGATTCTGGACTGATCCGGGCCGCTACTTTTCAATCTTCGCAAGTACAGTATACAGTATAGTGTGAGTTTTAACAGAGACAGTAAGCAGAGTTTTGTGATAAACGAATTTATGTCGGAAAGGGCAAGGGTAACTAGCGGGTTCCCTCGGGGTTTGTGTTGGGGCCAATCTTGTTCATTGTTTACGCAAATTATCTCCATATTAATTAGATCAGTAAAATCTTTAAATAAAGTCGTTATTTTTTCAGAGAAATGGCTGTGAAATTGAATGTTAATAAATGTAAACTAATACACATAAGTTCTTGAAATAGCGAGTTCAGTTATTGTATAGAAGGTAGCTTTCGTATTGGGTTGGAAAACTTTAGTTTTTCCAAGCCAGTAAGAAAGCTAATAAGGTTTTGGGGTTTTATATTGCGAAATTCTAAGCACAAAACTAAACGCATCATATTACCTTTATACAAGGTCCCTAGTTCGATCAAATTTAGATTACGTCATACAGTTTTGGTCTCTGTATACGAGGAAAGATATTGAAAGGCTCGAGAGAATTCAGAGAAGAGTGACTAAGCTAATAAAAGTAGTAAAAACTATGAAAAAAGATGGCTAGAATGTGCGGAAAAACCAACTTAGTGGTTTTTTAAGATATTAAATAGTTTTCATAGAGTAAATTCCAAACATTTTTGAATTAGATAACGAGAGCATAACCACGAATAATGGTTTTAAACTTAAATGTAGACGATTTAATAGCGTAAAACTTTCTTATGTCGTTAAATTTTGAAATAACCTTTCGCCGAAGATTGTAGGTTAACATGTTCAAGAATAGATTAGACATTTTTTGTATATCCAGCTCTGATCCATAGTTGCACTTCGTGAACGTGAAGATAGAAAATATGAAGAGACGAGTAAATGATGTTCCTTCTACTTAACAAATTAGAAAAAAAAAAAAAAGCATGATACAAATTAGATTATATAGTTTTGATATTTCGCGCTGTCCTTTCTTTTCTTCTACATTTTACTACCTTCTTCATGCATGTGTGTTTGGGTACACATTGACTGCGTGTCGAGGTTAAAAAGCGCCACGTCTATGTGTATGTCTATGTCGACGTGACGCTTATTAACCCTGACACGTAGACAAAATGATGTGTACACATAGTGTGAAAATTACTGTTCATAAGTAATAGTTCGCACCTGCAACAGTGCGAGCATAGTGTGAGAGTTTTACCCATTTTTCTCAAGGATTGTCCACTCCTTTATCTTTCATACTTTACTTTCGTCTTTGGCTGCCTAAGACTAGATCCTCGTGGTTTCGATAGCCTGTAACTTCTGTAAAGGCTCGTGTACACGGGCTCATTAAGTGATGCATCATCGGTGACGCGTGAATACCTATTAGTGATGCCAACTTGAAACGATGCATCACCAAGTGTTTGCACGTGAAACTGTAGTGATGCATTTTTTTGAACCAGTTTTTGTTGAAATGGCATCTAGAGAAGTCGTGTTAGCGGCAGCTAACGTTGTTGTGGTTGTTGTGGAAATACTGAGGCGAAAGATGCCAAAGAAAAGTAAGCGAAAGAGTTGGGTTCGTGAGTGGATTAAGAAGAGAGATGTATTGGGTGCATCGAATACTCTATTGGAAGAACTATTTGTCGAAGAGTGCCAGTTACAACCACTATTTGAGACTCACAAGGAGCGAGTCATACTGCACAATTTAAAAGACACTACACCGTCCCAAAACATTTAAGATGACGACACCAACAGTACACACAGCTCTTGTCACTGATATCTCACCGATCACTAAAGTTGGAAGCCAACCAACTTCTGCTACTGATGCGTCATCGGTTACGCGATGACTCATCACTAACTTGCATGTCGGTTTACACGCTATCACCGGAGCATCACTAGATGACGCGTCACCGATGATGCATCACTTAGTGAGCCCGTGTACACGAGCCTTAATGCTGGCTTGCTTTCAATATGTAAAACGAATAACGCTCAAATAACATGTTTCTGGTAAAATGAGTATACATGTATTATTGACTGGTCCAAGGACTTCACGTTGCATTTCATATATATATAACCCACCTACCTGACGGGAGTGCCACCATATCCATACATTCGAGATAATCTCTGACTTAAAAAAACCCTGATTTTCTTCACTCTTCTGTAATTAACTATGTATTTTAAGGTATTTCATATCGCTCTTAAATGATCATCATATACACGTACCTACAAATGTAAGGGGTGGCAAGCAATGATTCCCCCCTGCACAGATGAAACTAATAGAGGTACAAAAAATTGATTGTTGCATCGTTTAGACAATTTAATTCTACGTCAAAACAAAACCACTCAATAGTTGGTGTTGCCTCCTTGTGCTTGGCGGACGGCTTCAAGTCGGCAAGGGTAGGAGGTGAGGAGAGACTCGAAAAGGTCAGCGTCGTACTCAAGGTTTCGGAGGATTGTTTCGGTGTGTTGCTCCATGGTCCGGCGGCAGAATCATTCAGGATCCATCCTGAAAAACCGATTGGAATCCCTGATGCTTGCTGAAACACCAGCCACCCGATTCTGCCGCCGGACCATGGAGCAGCACATCGAAACAATCCTCCGAAATATTGAGTACGACGCTGACCTTTTCGAGTCTCTCCTCACCTCCTACCCTTGCCGACTTGAAGCCGTCCGCCAAGCACAAGGAGGCAACACCAACTATCGAGTGGTTTTGTTTTGACGTAGAATTAAATTGTCTAAAAGATGCAACAATCAGTTTTTTGTACCTCTATTAGTTTCATCTGTGCACGGAGGGTGGGCAATCATTGTTTGCCACCGTATATACACTATGAATTTACATACGCACACAACACACATACATCAACCTGAACACACTTACACGCGTACACACACATATTCACCTGACTGACTGAATGTATGTAAACAGAAAGTTCGTAAAACACAAGTAAAAATTACACAAATTTTTTTTTTAACTTTAATGTGACTGTACAGTGTACAGGCTCCTTTTATTATATATATATATATATATATATATATATATATATATATATATATATACAGGGTGGTGTATTGGGGCCAAAAAAAGTAACGCGATACGATACTCGATACATTGGCAAAAATGTATCTCGTTTAGTGATGCGAGTCGTTTTTTATTGAGTCGTTCTTTTTTGTCGTTTTTTTTTGTTTAAAACGAAGGTAGTCTGTTTTTTTTGTTTTAAACTTATTCCATATTTTTCTTCCTTTAATCTAATAAGTATATTAGTATTACCTATAATTTACTATACTACCATGCTTATACGGTTATACCTAGTATATATAGTCATCTTTTAGAAAAATTGAATCACGCAAAAAGTACAGGGTGTCTCAATATACATGCAACCCATGTCACTGCTAATAATTCTGCCAATATTAATGTTCTCGTTCTATTTTCTCAGATTTGAAGAGAGGAGACGATAACAACTAATAATTATCAATCAAAATGCCTTGGCCAAAGGAGGAAAATTTTTTTTGCGTCACTACTTATTTGGAGACGAAATCATTCAAAACTGTGCAAGCGAAATTTCGCAGGAAGTTCAACTTCAACAATTATCCCCAGAAAAGCCAAATTTATCGTTGGGCACACAATTTCAAGCCACAGGATCAGTAAACAATCTCAACAAGAAAG
This sequence comes from Bathynomus jamesi, assembly GCA_023014485.1. Classification (NCBI taxonomy): domain Eukaryota; kingdom Metazoa; phylum Arthropoda; class Malacostraca; order Isopoda; family Cirolanidae; genus Bathynomus; species Bathynomus jamesi. The sequence goes on from JAJOZX010002805.1 coordinate 557,929, forward strand.
CAGAAAGACCCAGATCTGGCAGGAAGGTGACTGCAAGATCTCCTGACAATGTGAATGCGGTGAGAGATTCTGTCGGAAGGAGTCCGAAAAAGTCAATCCGAAGACGTTGCCAAGATCTGGGTCTTTCACGTGCGTCAGTGCAAAGAATCTTGATCAAGGATCTTCAGCTGTACCCATACAGGATCCAGATCAAGCATAAACTCACACCAGCTGACATGGCAAAACGTGTTGTGATGTGCCGGTGGTTCGAGAACAAGATCGAAGAGGATCCTGACTTTCTTGATGATGTTTGGTTCAGCGACGAAGCACACTTCTTGCTCAGTGGGTATGTCAATAGCAAGAACAATGTGTTCTGGGGCACACAAGCCCCAGACGAGGTGCTTCAGAGGCCCTTGCACTCTGTGCAGGGTGTCAGGGTGATTGACAACTTCGCTCGTCGGCTTCAAGTGTGTCTGCAGCGCAACGGCGGTCATTTGGAACATGTGCTCTAATAAATGTATCCTTTGATCTAGAGACCTCAAATCTTCAGTTTTTAATTGTTATCATATCAGCTTCCAGGAAATGTAATCTTTTTTGGAGTTTATTTTCTGAGTAATAAATTATTATCATGTCAATGGGTTCCATCTATTTTGAGACACCCGGTATATAATAGAAAGGAAAAACAAACCCTCATTTTTATATGTATATATATTTTTTAACTAGAACATAAAACATTCTTCCTCGTTTCAAACAATATACATAATTGTGATTGGCAAGAGTACCAGTATATATATTCCAGATAGAAAAGGAAAATATTCACCTTTTTTTGAACCTTTTTGTTAACCTAATGTTGGTTAACCTTCATTTCCATGGAAGAATCATCACTAGATTGGGTAGAGCATATATGCTAGTTTCAATATCACAGGTACTGGTATAATATACATAATAAAAAATACATAATACTGGTATAAAACAATATATATAATTGTGATTGGCAAGAATACCAGTGTGTGTATATATATATATATATTCCAAATAGAAAAATAAAAAAAATAAAAATATTCTTCTCTTTCTTTAACCTTTGTGTTAACCTAATGCTGTTTAACTTTCATTACACTGGTCAACAAAGATTTTTCATCATAGTAAAATTTGTGTTGGCTGGATAGCATGTTTCACGCTGATTCCAAACCTGCATTCAGATTTTTTCTAGCACGTATAGTTTTCAAGATGAAGGCATATATATAACTACACAGATTTAACCATTTTAAATAGGCAAAATACTAATATTTCAACATTTGATTGTGTTATTTTAGTGTTTTTTTAGTTTATTCATCTTATTTATTTCAATTATCTTAATTATACATCTTATGTATTTCAGGTGTGAGCTTTTACGTCTAGCAGCATTGTGATTCAGGCAACAACGCCGTGCTTTGTGTGTCAAAAGATCAGTCCAGTCCAAGAACTTGTTGTGTCAAGTTGGTGTACATTTTTTTTGAATTTATAGTTTGCTCAGGTCAGTCAACATGCCTCGACAATGTAAGAATGACCACGACAAGTTCTGTTTCGTATGCGGCCAGTTGACAACTAAAACACAGCGACGAAGTATTACAACCGACATTAAGAAAATATACAAGCTATACTTTGGTTGCCATCTAGGTGACCAAGATAAACCATGGGCGCCACATCAAATCTGTTGTGGCTATTCAAATGGATTACGTGATTGGCTTAACAAAAAGAAAGCTTCAATGCCATTTGCCATACCCATGATATGGAGGGAGCCGAGAGATCATCAAGACTGTTATTTTTGTAGTGTGAACTTAATGGGGTTTTCTGCCAAGAACAAACACCAGATTGTATATCCAAACTTGGATTCAGCATGTAGACCAGTAAAACATGATGAAACATTGCCCATTCCAATTCCCCCAAGTGATAGGCTAGATTCTATCATAGATGACATGGAAAGTGATGAAGGTGCAACTGGCGTTTCCGGACCATCTACAGAACCAGAGTCCACTTTTGAAGGTAGACATTTAGAGCCTAAAAAGTTAACCCAAGGTCAGTTGAATGATCTTGTTAGAGACTTATCGCTGTCTAAAGAGAAATCAGAGCTTCTCGCCTCAAGACTAAAGGAGAACAATTTACTTGAGAACAATGTTCGTATTAGTTACTACCGAAAGCGGAATTTTGAATTAACAGCATTCTTTTCAGTAGACGGTCCTCTCTGTTATTGCCATGACATCAATGGACTATTTACAGCCATATCTCAGACGTATGTGGCATCTGAGTGGCGCCTCTTTATTGATTCGTCGCAGAGAAGACTGAAAGCAGTTCTTTTGCATAATGGTAATATAATGCCATCCATCCCCATTGCCCATTCCGTTCATCTAAAAGAGACATATGACAATATGGATATACTACTTAAGGCAATCAAATACGACAGTCATCAATGGAATGTTTGTGGAGATCTAAAAGTTATAGGAATGCTTATGGGTATGCAGTCAGGATTCACAAATGGATATGTGAAAACTTTCTTGGAAGCAACAAGTCACCTGCGTATAAGGATGGAGTCAAGAACCTCCTTGATGCCTTCAAAGAAATGGAGTGTCGAATGTCGTTAAATATTCACTTCCTGCATTCCCACTTAGATTTCTTTCCTGAAAACCTTGGTGCAGTGAGTGACGAGCAAGGAGAGCGCTTCCATCAAGATATTCAGATGATGGAGAAGCGCTACCAAGGATATTGGAATGAAAGCATGATGGCGGACCATTGTTGGATGCTGTATCGTGACAATCCAGGCCAAATTTACAAAAGGAAATCACACTCACAGCGCTTTTAATAAAATAATGTATATATTCTTTATTTATAAGTACATTGAATAAAGTATATGATGTATTTGTTGTTTAGCATTCCTAAGTGTGATCTATACATCCATAAATTTTCTTATAGCAATATCAAAAACTTAAAAATATCAAAACCAGTGTATCTATATAACTCTACGTGCTAGAAAAAAAAAAGAAACCAGATTCGGAATCAGCACGAAAAATGCATTAAGAAAGGTGTGATCATGTTTGTGATGAGAAAAAAAGTTTCATTTTGTTGCAGGGTTGTGGAGTCGGTCCAAAATTTTCCGACTCCGACTCCTCACATTTTAAATATACGACTCCGACTCCTCTAGTGTTTCACTCTATAATTATCATAATAATAAGACATTTCATCACCACCACATGAATCGTCAGGTTACTTTCTAGGATAAGGGAACATTCAAATATTAAGAAGGATATTGACTTGTAGATATCATATTAAGGGATTTTTATTTTTTCCAATAATATATATTATATATATATATATATATATATATATATATATATATATATATATAAAAGATTCTCTTAAACATAATTAAGGTCTAACCAGTAGTAGTCCTACTTAAAATTGAATAACCCTTCTTAACCGTGTGGCTATAACCAGGGTTGTGGAGTCGGTCCAAAATTTTCCGACTCCGACTCCACACATTGTAAAAATTCGACTCCGACTCCGACCTGAAACGTGCGACTCCACGACTCCGACTCCACAACCCTGTTTTGTTGGCCAGTGTTATCTGATTCTATTTCCATTGAAGAATCATTATCACTAGATTGATTAGAGCATATAGTTTCAATATCACAGGTACTGGTACTTATTGCAGATTTGGATGTTGACGAAGCCAATGTAGCACCATGTTTTACTTCACTTTCTTGGAATTTTGCATTTTGGGATATAAATACTAGCTTTGCTGCTCTGTCTGTGCTTAATCAGTTTCTTTTGGCTGTATGGATATTACTGTATGTGCTAAATGATCTCGGAGGTAATGAAAGGGCGAAATAGAGGTGTATGAGTTTGTGTAGGTATATATGTGAGTATGCGTGCATATGTATGGGGTATATAATAGATATAAATATGTGTATATAAGTATTTATGTATATATTGGTATATATGTATATGGGTGTATGTGTATGTATATATATGGATGGTCTCGGGGGGGAAAATATGTCATCGCGGGTCTAAAGGATAGTTAAGTGGGAGATTCAAAATCCGAGTCATGGATGGGAGAGTCCTGGAAAGGTTGGACAATGGGCAGTCAGCTCCCAGCCAGTGTTCTCGCAAGTTTAACGGATCTCAAGATACAAGACTTTCAGTGCAAGAAAGAGGCCAGTTTTTTTCTGTAAATAGGCTGAAAAGGACATTCTATACTGGTACCATATGGCCTATTTTATTATTTATTTATTTATTTTTATAATATATATCATTGCAAAAGTATACCTTATAATTAAATTGGCAATATCTATATTAATTATTATTATTTAAAAAAAAAAAAAAAAAAAAAACGGACATAAAAAAACCCGGTTTTTTAACATCACTAATCTCGTTATGATACATATGAATAATATATGTATTGCGATACGACACACACACACACACACATTACATGAGACATATGAAACAAATGAATTACTTTATTTTTATTGAATTTTACAAACAGTGACTTCTCAAACAAATCATCAGATATTCTGTTTCTCTTTGAAGGAGAGTTTCCCAGTTATGCTAAAAGTCTCTCAACCGGAGCGCTTGATGGCAGTGTAGTGTATTTTATGAACAGTTCTTTTATCAAAGGATACATGCGTAATTGTTGAATGTCTAATGAATTATTCGCTAAATAATTAGAAGATGGAGAGGGGAGGGGAAAGATAACTGACTGAGTCTATGATAAAGTATCGCGTAACTGACACTTATTTGTATCGCGATACTTCGCCACTCTGAGAGTGAGTGTGTGTGTGTGTGTGTGTGTGTGTGTGTGTGTGTGTGTGTGTGATGAATTTCACAATTAAACACGTGAAATAAATGAATGAATGATGTAAACCCACAAGGAAAAGGAAAAATGATTCCAAGGCCTTTCGTGTATTCAGAAGTACAGCTCGTCATTCCCTGACGAGATGTACTTCTAAATACACGAAAGGCCTTGGAATAATTTTTCTTTTTCTTGTGGGCTTGCATCATATATATATATATATATATATAGGTTGTCCATAAATGATTACCCTGATTAAAGCATGCTATAACTTTTAAATAAACACTCGTATTCAAACACAGTTTTAATCATAAGTAGATAAACATACAAAGTTTTGATACATAGTTAATGAACTTAATAAGTTTCCACATGTGCACCCCTAGTGGCACGTAAAATGTCTAAACGGTATTCACACTCACGCCACACATTTTCCAACATTTGTGGGTTAACTGTTGCAATTGCATCCGTAATGCGTTCTCGCGATGTCCTGATATCTGGAACAACTGTTGCATAAACCAAATCTTTAACATGACCCCAGAGAAAGAAATCCAGCGGGGTAATGTCTGGTGATCTTGGCATCCCTGCCAATCCATCGATTTGAAAATGTTGCGTCGAGAGTTTCACGAACAACATGCGCCCAATGAGGGGGTGCCCCATCTTGTTGGAAGATGACAGTTGGCTGCCTGTCCTGCAGCTGGGGGATGGCGTAATTGGTGAGCATATCCAGGTACACAGTTGCGGAAACAGTGTTCTCAGCGAAGAAGAAAGGACCAATTATCTGGTCATGCATTAGTCCACACCAGACATTGATCTTCGGACTGCCCCGAATATGCTCCCTTACGGCACGTGGGTTTTCCGATCCCCAAATACGCACATTGTGTCTGTTGACTCTACCACTAAGATGAAACGTAGCCTCGTCTGAAAAGCAGACACGTAACAAGAAGTCATTATCCTCGTCAATGCTGTTCAAAATGTCAATAGCGAATTGTTCACGTTTTGGACGGTCATCAGGCTTCAGTTCTTGAACAATTTGTACCTTGTAGGCGTGTAACTTCAAACGTTTGTGTAACACCTTGTGCACCGTAGACTTTGGTATCTTTAGTTGGCATGAAGTTTGTCTCACCGATTTCCTTGGTGACCGTGTGAAAGCAGTTTGAATGTTTTCCACCGTCCCATCGGAAACTGATGGTCTACCACTGCTCTTTCCCTTTTCCACGTTTCCAGTTTCCAAGAATTTTTTCATCCACGACTTAATTAACTTCACATCAGGTGGATTCTTTCCATACTTTGTTCTGAACCTTCGCTGAACACTGACAGGAGATTTTGTTTCTGCAAGCCACACAACACATTGTGCCTTCTCTGTCACAGACGCCATCTTAACTGAACATCTACTACAGCGCTCCTAGCGGCGAATGCGGTAGACGAAACACACCAGCACAGAAACTCTATGCGTGTACGAGATCACCCGTAAAAAGAAAACGGATGTAAGATTCGTCATTAAAACATGAGAGCATACTGTTTTCAGGGCAAACATTTATGTACACCCTGTATATGCTGCTTACGTTAACGAATCATCTTTAAACTTAGAAATATATATATATATATATATATATATATATATATATATATATATATATATATATAATACTTTGGGATATTCCCACATTAATTTTTTAAATTTTTTCGATAAGGTTCTCTTTTTAACGGTGAATGTTGCAGAATGCTAATTATATCTTCTATTTAGTGATGAAGAAAAACTTGAAACCGTCCGCATATCCGTGACTATCTAATTACTGTATATTATTCGCGAAAAGAACGCTTAATAAGTCAAGGTCTTTCTTATTAAACTGTTCTTGAAGGGGAACATTACAACTAAAATAGTAGATCCCGGTTTTAGTATAGATTTTACGCGATATCTCTCCTTTTATTAAAGGTCTGAAAATTTTTCCTCATTCGGGTTATTTCCTTTTTCCGCTATTAGTCCTCAGTTACACAGTTACTTAAGTAGCTCTCTTCATTTTTTATATATATATATATATATACATATATATATATATATATATATATATATATAATATAAAATTAGGGGTGTGCTGGATATCCGGCCACTTTTTATTATCCAGCCAGGTAGACGGAAATTTATTAAATTTTTGAAAAGATGGAAAAATAACACCGCCTAGTGCTGATACTCCTTTGGGAATGGACAAATCAGTTAGAGCAGTGTTTTCTTTCTAAGTTTTCAAAAATTAACATGACAAAAAAAGAACCTATTTATTTGGGCACAATGATGGCTCTTTTCATTGATGTATAATTTGTTGAAATTCATTCATATGTTTAGGAGAAATGGTGATTTGAAGATGACATTTAGGAATTGTTTGTCGTATTTTCAAAGATTCGTAGAAAATTCGGAAATTTGAATTGAGATAAAAACGCTCTATTAGTTAGTGCGCAATAATGAGCCCTTTTCATTGATGCCTCAGTTGTTCATATCAGTTCAGTCGTTTACGAGGAGTAATTATTTGAAGTGATATCCGGGCGGATCCGGATATAGGCTTGTATGATAGGCTGGATATCCGGAAATGTTCAAAGTTGCCCCATTCTGCCTCAATGCAGGCCTGTACACGTCGTACCATTGCATGTCTGACGCGTTCCAGAAGAGAACATTTTGCCCGAGCATCAAGGGAATATCTGGATACTGTTTATCCCAACAGGTGGATAGGGCGTGGTGGCCCCGTTCCCTGCCCAGCCCGCTCCCCTGATCTTAACCCTTTGGATTTCTACCTGTGGGGCCATTTAAAGACTTTGGTGTATGATACAGAGGTTCAAACAAGAGAGGAATTATGGCCACATGTTCGGGACATGTGCGAGCAAATTAAACATAGTCCAGGCATTCTAGAACGCGTCAGACATTCAATGGTACGACGTGTACGGGCCTGCATTGAGGCAGAAGGGGGCAACTTTGAACATTTCCTTTAGGTTGTAACAAAGAGGGGTCACACTGTAGAGATCTGTGAACAAATGATTACAAAAACCTACGGGGGTTTGACTTCATATTATTATTCTTCTTCCGCAGCTTATTATCCCATCTTTACATGGGGTCGCTGTTTTTGGTTCGTCTTCTCCACTCTCCTCTGTCGTATACCACGTCTTCCTCCAAGTCCTTCTCCCTGATGTCCGCCACCACACAGTCCCTCCATCTCGTCTTCGGTCTTCCTCTTCTTCTCCGTCCCGGCAACTCCATCTCCAGCACTCTGCGCCCCACATACTCCTCCTCTCTTCTCCTGACGTGTCCATACCACCTCAGCCTGGCCTCCTGCACCTTCTTAGATGCTTCCGCCACCTTCACTGTCCCTCTTATATGCTCATTTCTGACCCTATCCCTCCTCGTCACTCCACACATCCATCTCAACATCTTCATTTCAGCCACATCGATTTTTCTTTCATTGCTCTTCTTCATTGGCACAGTCTCCATTCCATACAACATTGCCGGCCTCACCACTGTTTTGAATACCTTTCCCTTCAGTTTCACTGGGACCCTCTTATCACAGAGCACCCCTGATACGTCTCTCCAGTTCTTCCACCCCGACTGTATTCTACAGTTTATCTCCCTCTCTGCTCCCCCCTCTGCATCCACTGTTGACCCCAAGTATTTAAAATACTCCACCGTCTTAACACGCTCTCCACTCAATGTCACTTCCCCTCCTCGGTCCTGCTGCACATCACATCTCATATATTCGGTCTTCTTTCGGCTAATTCTCATCCCCCTACTTTCCAACGCCTCTCTCCAATTTTCCAACTGCTGCTCCACCTCCTCTTTCGTCTCCCCACTCAACACAACATCGTCTGCATACATCATGCACCACGGCGCCTCCCCTCTAATCCTGTCCGTCAACACATCGAATACCACATTGAAAAGGAAGGGGCTCAAAGCTGATCCTTGGTGCAGACCAACTTCCACCCCAAAGCTCTTTGACACACCCACGCTGCTACTCACCTTAGTTGTTACTCCCCTGTACATCCCCTTGATCAGTTTAACATACTTCTCCGGTACCATCTTTTCCCTTAAGCATCTCCAAACTTCCTGCCGTGGTATCCTATCATATGCCTTCTCCAAGTCAATAAAAACCATGTGCAACGCCTTCTGCCCCTCTCTGTATCTCATATTCACCTTCATATTCACTCTCATTAATACATCATCTTAAATGTATTGTAACATGGAAACTATGCAGAATCTGACTTTTTACCATAAAGACATTGTGGTTTAGAATTATCCAAGGATTTCATCCTCCAATATATATATATATATATATATATATATATATATAAAAGATTCACTCTAAGCTCGTCTAAGAAAGAAGCTGAGAAAAAAGCAAACGAAAATAAATACTGAAAACTAATACCTTGATGCCGTGCTTAGACTTTACAGACGTGTAAAACTTTAATGCGGGAATAGTCGTAGTAGCAATGTATAGATAAGACGAGGCTCTCACTACTTCACCAGCCAATGCTGACAGAAAATTGTTGTGAAAGGAGATTTATGGGAGAGTCAAAAGTATTATGAAAAAAAAATAGCTTCAGAGTTCATTCACACCATGCGCACACTTATCTCGTGTACCCAATTACGCAATTAGAGAAAAGTGGAAAGTAAAGGATAGGACAAAACAGTAAACTACTTAATCTAATGTACACGATACATTTTTTTAAGGATTTTTTATTTATTTTATAGTAGTAGTCCTCATTTCATTGCTGTATCATTTCTTCCACGAATGCCAAAAGGCCATCACGTTGAGTGACTTTTAAAAATTCTTTATTGAGGACACTACTTTTTGCAATGGAATTACTTAGATAAGGGAACACTGATCCAGAGGCACCTCCAGCCGGTCAGCGTACTCCAATTTAAAAAAACCCAAGTTAGTGTACATCATGCAAGTGATATCGCCCCAACACCTTTTTGGAGAAAAATATCTATAAACGTAATTTTTAGTCTTTCGCATATGAATTATCTACATAAGGGGTTCCAAAAAACCTTAGCCCCCCTATTTGCAGCTTACATGTTTACTTATATCGAAATAGTTTTTAGTGATTATAAAAATATATAAAATTCTTTATTTATTGCAGGTATTAAAATTACTCTAGCTGATAAAGTGATAGTATAATGGCTTCTCAATTAATTGGTGATTCGGAGAGGCAACGTGTGATAGATCGCATACGAGCAATAACATTTCGGGAAGCCCTTGATGCTGGAGCCACCTTCATAACACGTTCATGGGTTGCCAAAAAGTTGCGAAGAAGTGAGGACTTCGTCAAAAGGAATTGGAATAAAACTTTGGATGAATGTGAAATGGATACAACCAAATCTGGGCGCCCAAATTTGCCACTCTCTCAGGAAACAAAGGACATCATTGAAAGCGGTACGCGAAAGCGGAAAAACAGGTGCTAAACTTTCTAGAGAGATTGAAGTGTTGAGAGGAAAGATCGTTAATGACAGAATGTGGTTTGCCCATTATCTTGAAGATTGGGATGTGGATGATTTCATGCATTTAGTTGTCTCCGATGAATTTTTTGTTTACGTAACACGTCGGCCTAACTACCAAAATGATCGAGTGTGGGCCACAACACCAGATGAAATCGATGACAATGAACATTATCGCGAATTATTAAAAAGTCCAGACTGTGTTGGTGTGTTTGTTTTGTTCACTGCAAAGCTCATGTGGGTGCTGAAGCCAAATGGTCAGAGTTGGGATGGACAGTATTTTCGCGATATTATTCTATCCCAGTATGTCATTCTTTTTCTAAGAAACCCAAACAATGTTATGGATGTCGATCAGGTCACACTTCTGCACGATAAGGCCCCCTGCTTTAAGGCATTAGCCACTCAACAGTTGTTGAGGACCATGAGATCGATTTCTTTGGAAATGAAGAATGGCCAGGAAATTCTCCTTGTTGGACCTTTCATTTTGAGGGACACAATGAATGGTGCAAGATACCTCGAAATGCTACAAGATCGTCCGTGGCCAGTCATCTCTCAGTGGGAAAACATCGCAACACTTCATTTCATGCAGGATGGGGCACCCCGCTCATTTCGCAAATGGTGTCCGCGCATGGCTGCACGATCATTTCACAGGAAAATGGATTGGGAGACGTGGTGTTCATGAATGGCCTCCCCGCAGCCCAGACTTCACGCCTTGACTTTTTCCTGTGGGGATGAGCCAAAGAAGAAGTTTATCGAACGAAATCAAAAAACCTGGATGAACTGGAGGAGAGAATAACCAATGTTCTTATCAATATTCCTGAAAACGTATTGCGATCAGCAGTAGCGAACGTGCCAGTTTGATTAAGGAAATGTGTTGACAGTGAAGGAGCATATGTGGAAATTTAAAGTGTTGTGCATAAAACCTTATTGGATAATGTATCATTTACAGTTTGTTTCATTAAAATCAGTTCAAAAATAAAATTACTACAACCATTTATATATATATATATATATATATATATATTATCATACACCCTATAGATAAAGAAACACTAACACAGAAGCACCTTCGGCTGGCTTGCACCTCTCAGTTTACGAACTCGAACAGTACAGATACGCATATTTTTTTTTTTTTTTTTACAAAATTTCGTTACACTATTTAAAACTAAAGTTCACCTCAGCTAAGTAACTTCCCTGAAGTTGAATGTGTCTATTCGGAGGTTTTGCCTCCAAAAAATTCCCATCACGTTTCCCATTACTTGAAAACTCCCAGTGCTCTAAAACTGGATCAGACCAGCGCTTCCTACTACATTTACATCTAAAGGGATGTATCTGAGAGTAGCCATCCACTTAATTAATTATTCAGAGGTTTTGACTCCCGAGAACTCCCAGTCAGTGATGAATGAGTGATCGATTCTGTCGAGTTTTTGTTTCTCCGACTAAAAAAAAAATGTAATATTATCTGTCCGGTTTTCTAGTCTTTTGTTTGAACTATTGTGTGTGTGTGTGTGTGTGTGTGTGTGTGTGTGTGTGTGTGTGTGTGTGACAACTACAAGTCCCAAACTCTGGCATACTTTCAATACTTTACTTCTGCCCACCAATCAAAAAGAAAAAAAAATGCCCAAAATCCGAGCTGAAGAACGTAAACTGAAAAAATGTTCGATTTTTAAAATAATTTGCATGAAAGTTCCGCATTGCGCATCTTTCAGAAAATACAAAGAATAAATTCGCAGATTAAACATTAAATACACTTTTACTTAGCAACAATGGCAATGACGTAATACAATTCGCTTCGACTTCATTCTCATTCAAAAAAATGGGAAGAAAAGACTTTTCGTACAGTGGAGCCCACTTTTAGGATTAATAGTGCAGTTATCACAGTTTCACCATTTATACTCACGCACTCTCTCGCGTAATACAAATATGAATTGCCGATTTCCATCCGCAAATTCTGTAAAAACATGCCATAATAATCTTGATTAAATTCATCACGTCTATTTAAGGTATTCAATAGTCTTAGGACGGAAAAAGAATCTCGTGATGCAATTTTTTTTTTTAATTTTTAACTAATTTTCCTTATTTGTGAATGCATTTAATTACATATTTGTATATTAATAATAATAATTAATAATAATAATAATACTTCAGTAACTGGGTGCAGAGATTAAGTAAAACCTGTTATACAAACCTAAATAGGTCAAGTTGAAAAGATGCCACTACCATTAATGTGTCGTTAGGCCTGTTCAAAAATCAACTTTTTCTTATTTTCATAGGTTTCTGTACATTTTCCCATGCTTTTTGACCTGAAAAAGTCGAAAATCACAACTATTTTGACCTAGGATGTTGGGAAGCATTGCCGCATGGAGCTTTAAATTTTCTGCTTGAAATCGGCCAAAGCGCCAATTCCGGGGTCCCTTGAATTATGTTTTGCACTTTAACTTTTGATCTAAACAAGATAGAGCAACAAATTAGGTATCAAATGAAAGAGCATAAAATTAATAAATAATAAATAATTAATAATAATAATAATAATAAAATAATAATTATCTATCATTTTTCAGGAAACAACAGAAACTCAATCAGAATCTAGAAAACCATCTACAAGTTACAACTTCACAATGGCATTAAGCAAGGAGCTGAGGGAGCTCCGTGGGCGCACAGTTGATATCTCAGAACCTCCACGTACTGTCCACAGGCAGGTGTCAACTGGGCCATCTACCAGATCTCTCACTGAAACTTTCCTGGTTGGATACCCTTCAGCTTTTATCAGTGGTTCCCAGCTTCCCACCAACAGACAGGCGTTCCAGTATTTCCTTAATCTTCAGAATTTAACGGAAAATGCAGGGAGGCCCATGGTTCAAGACCTTGCATATGAAACAGTTGAATCTATCATCCATTCTGGCAGATGGCTAGGATCAAGACAATGACCAAGTACAACGCAATGAAGCTCTTCATGAAACTACATGAGAAACATCGTGCTCTGGTGAAAAGCAAAGGAAGAGCAAGTAACCCTGGAGGAAAAAGAGGAGCATTTGTGCTGGAATTAGACAGCCTGTTCGATATAGGAGCTCCAGATGCAATCCAGGAAATACAGAACAACAGACTGTTATCCAGAGAGAAGAAAGATGAGGATATCAGGTTCTACGAAGACCAAAAGACTGAGAGGAAAGGTCATATGTCTGGTCATGACAAGATTTTTGAGACAAGATCCCTGCAGCAAGCAGCGAGGAATGAAAGACTGCAGCATAGACAAGAACAAGGTAAAACTAATTACTTTGAACGTTACAAAAAGTTTTAAGTTTTACTCCATTGCGATATTTAGCATGTATAACAATTACTGTTAACATGTTGTACTATTTTACAGCTGCAGCAGAACAAGAGGCAGTTGTTCATGTGGATGACATTACCTGGGGTGACTCAACTGACACGACGCTAACACAGAGGACATGGATTACCATCAGCCTCGTCCTGGATGTTCTCACCATCAAGACACTGTGACTAGTGTGACTTTGACGTTTCCAAGGAAGGTCATGGAATGTGATGTCATCTGCAATACAGCTGATCGTCTTGGTTTATCAGACAATCAAGTTACTGCCATGGTTTCTGCCACCTTGAAAGCTGGAGGGGCTGATCTGGATAGCTTCGTCATCTCAACCTCAACAACACGTCGCAACAGAATGCTGTCCAGGTATAATATCAGCCAGAGTCACATGTCCAAGTTTTGTGAAAACCCCCACAGTACGCTGCTTACACTGGGATGGAAAGTTGCTCAAAGATGTCTTGGGCAGTGAACCTGGAAGTACCTCAGAGACTTTAGCTGTGCTAGTGTCTGGTCCACCTTCATACACTGAAGGAAAGTTATTGGGAGTACCTGTCATCGACAATTCTTCTGGCACAGCTCAGGCTGAGGCTTCAATGGATTTACTGGAGACATGGGAACTTACGGATAATGTTACTGCCCTTGTTTTGACACTACATCCAGTAACAGTGGAGTTCACAGAGGTGCTGCCAAACTGCTAGAGAAAATGCTGAACAAAAAGGTGTTTTATCTGGCCTGTCGACATCACATCCTGGAAATCCTAGTAGGAGCAGTTTGGGAGAAGCTGTTTGGGAAGGTGAAGGGGCCAGATAATCCCTGGTTTGAGCATCTGAAGGATGTTTGGACGGACTTGTCCAAGGAAAACCCAAATATGCTGGCTATCAACAGCAAATGGCTGAAGGAAAAGAAGAAGAACAGTGAAGAAATACTCCAAGACATTCTAACAGCAGAAAGGCTTCCAAGAGCCGACTACAGGGAAATGGCTGAACTGACAGTCATTGTTCTTGGAGGAACGCCTCCTCGAGGTATTCACTGGAGTCGACCAGGCGCCATTCATCAGGCCAGATGGATGGCCAGAAACCTGTACTCCATGAAAATGCTGATGTTGCAGATCAACTTGAGTACGACGAAGAGACTGTATCAAAGCTGGAAAGACTCAACACCTTCCTTGCGCTGTTCTACACTCCTGTATGGATGATGTCAATGTCTGCTGCAGATGCTCCGTGAATGATCTAAGTCTAATCCAGGACATGTTGAAGTACAAGAAAACTGACCCAGAACTTGCTGATGCAGTACTTAATAAGATGGAAAACCACAAATGGTACCTGACGCAGGAAGTCGTGCCATTTGCCCTGTTCAGCAGTAGATTGAGTGACACATTGAAGCACGACATTGCTGCCCAGTTACATGCCACTGAGAAGCCAGACAGCTTCAGAACAGGAAAGCCTCTATTCCAGAGAGTCACAGCTAAGACCACACTGGTTGATCTCATTGGCCCAGAATCACATTTCCTGCTGGACACACTGAACATTGGATCCGAGTGGCTTCTGGAACCTGTCACGTCTTGGCCACAGAATGAGGACTACAGAAAAGCGTTGGACTATGTTAAGAATCTGAAAGCGGTGAATGACATTGCTGAACGTGGTGTCAAGATGATGAGCGACTTTGCAAATGTCATAACAACAGATGCCAAGCAAAGGGACTATCTCCTTCAAGCTGTGGAGTTCAACAGACGCCGCTTTGACAGCTTCAAGAAACAAACTCTCAACAACTGACTGTGTAAATGTCATTATGAAATTAATCATCATGTAATGCTTTCACTTCTTGATCGATTAGACTTGTGACAAAATGTTAATCTCAAATTTGTGTCATGAATAAGGCGCCTTGGCTGCCTTGAGTGTGAGAAAACGAATTTTGTGATATTTCTGAAATCTTTGTATGTACCAATGTGCCATTTCCTGTTCCAAGACTATCATAATTGTATAAGTTAGAAAGAGGATTAAAAACACTTTAATTTGGTGCCTATTTTGTTGCTCTATCTTGTTTAGATAAAAAGTTATAGTGCAAAACATGATTCAAGGGACCCCGGAACTGGTGCTTTTGGCCGATTTCAAGGCAGAAAACTTAAAGCTCTATGCGGCAATGCTTCCCAACAACCTAGGTCAAAATGGTTGTGATTTTCGGCCTCTTCAGGTCAAAAAGCATGGGAAAAGTACAGAAACCTATGAAAATAAGAAAAAGTTGATTTTTGAACAGGGCTAATGTGTCGTGTGTGTGTGTGTAATACACTATACAGGTGTTCAAAGTAAAAGAATAAACCGCCCTTACATGAAAACTAAACTTATACTTAAACTTAAGCCCATGAAAGGAAAGTAACATTTTATCTAAAATTTCCCAAAAATTTACCTTTAAAATTTTCTCTCATTTCTTAAATGAGAAAAAATAAACTGTAACACGGGGTTTTCGAGGGCTACGTCCTGGCCAGTGTCTTAACACTAAGCGACACGAGGGTTACAGATCTGCAAGATTTATGTGCTCGTATCGTAACGGCAGTTATAAAAATAACCCCTGTCATGCTCCATAATGTGTTGCGCAATGCTGCTGACAGATTCGAACTCTGTAGAGATACTGATGGTCAGGGCTGCCAAATAATTTTCATCAAAAGTACCAAAATGACCAGGCAAAAAGTACCAAATTAATAAAGTTAATTTAATAAAGTTAAATATTTATCCACTGTTCTCTGAACATGACTATCATAATACCTTGCCAACAGGACAAGTTGCTTAATGGTTGCTATATCAGTTGTTTCATCAATAATTATAATTAGTGAAAATTTAATGTTCTTTAACTGAGAAACAAGATTGTTAAAGTAACTATCACCAATAATACTGCGAAAAATACCTGTTCCTTTGGTTCTTGCACATTTAATGTCTTTAGCAATTTTAGAGTCTGGACATGCATTCGAAATAAGGCCAGGCAAGTGATCCAGTATTGCAATAGGTAAATTATGCTATGCAACAAAGGTACATAGTTTTAACTCTGATGCAGCTACTTGAGTTTTCGCTTTTCACTCATTATCAAGAGGGGTTTTATTTATTAGTAAAGAAAAAAGCACAATTTTGAAGACTAGAACACTAACGTACCACAATGCTGCTACAGCTAAAAGAAGTTCAAAACTGACAAATGAGACCGTGAGACGACGTGACTGAGCACGGTGAGCGTCAGATTTTCGAACGATGCCATACGTCACTAAAGTAGTGACTAAAAAGCGCTAAAAAGGCTGTTTGGAGAAGTTGTAAGCTACAGTGAACTGTCTAACATTCGATCGCTTCTCTATAAAGTCAGAGTAGTATATCGCTTAATAAAATGTTCAAATAGTACCAAATTTCATGAAAGTCGTACCAAAGGGGTGAAACGTATCAAATTTGGTACGTTAGTACCAATTTTGGCAGCCCTGCTGATGTTGCTTATATAGAATCATATGTTTAAGTATTCATTAAAGGTATGCCTTCTATTATATTGTTATTGAATTTTACCCTTTTTGCTACATTTTCACTGAAATAGATAGGAACTTTATAAACACCGTGTATATATATATATATTAAAGCATCTAAAACTATTACATTTGTTCTGTTTTTTGTAGCGACCTCTCCAACCGGTGCTCGAACTATCCAGCTTCTTTTTTTACAAAAATGTGTTTTTCTTGGCCAAGAAAGAAACAATGGGATTTGTTTTACGAAACTCTTGAAACTTGAATCCCTTGGAAATTCTTCGTCTTGTCTTTGGCAGCTTGCCGCTACATTTCCTTTCTTTATGTTCGTAATATACCATCATAACATATATATATATATATAAGCAAACAACCACAAGGAAAAGGAAACACAAAGTCCGAGCGCTCGGACTTTGTGTTTCCTTTTCCTTGTGGTTGTTTGCTTATAATAAGGTCACGTGTTATTTTGTGATTCTAGTGCATATATATATATATATATATATATTATATATATACACACACACACACACGAGCGTGTCAAGCAGTGAGCAAGTAATAAAATTTACGCGTTTAAGCGATCAAAAACGAATGGAACAAAATAAACTTCAGCTGCGTAAATGTCAGACGAAATACAGATAAAACATTCATGAGTGCCACACGAAATATACATGTGAAGAGGAAGAACCTGAACGAACGTTTTCATTTTCCTTTCACTCAACGTAAAAGGAATATATACTAGGGGCACTCAATATATTTTGCCCCCACCCTTTTTTCTTAGCTAAATAATAGGCCATGGGACTGAAATGTCTTTTGGGCAGTAAGTTTGAACTTTCTGCGCTTCACATAACCGGATTTTTCCAGTTTGAACCTTCCCTCCTTGTACAAAACCGCTTTTAAACGCCCTTGTACAAAACCGATGGTTAACGCAGTTTCGAAAATGGCGTCTGACAGTGATGTGCTCGTAAACAGAGAGCTGTTATAGAGTTCTTAACCGCAGAGAAGGAAACAGTTGGAAATATTCACAAACGTCTACGAAACGTTCACGGAGATGCTGCTGTTGATCGAAGCACAGTTGGAAGCTGGTCTAAACGTGTAAGATCAGCGGAGAGAGGGAGAGCCAGCCTCGATGATGAGCCACGCAGCGGTCGTCCGGCATCGGCTGTGACATCTCACAATGTGCAACGTGCTAACAGCATCATTCGATCAAATCGGTGTGTCACATACAAGGAGCTACCACTGGAGCTAGGGATTAGTGAAGGAAGTGTGAATACGATAATTCAGCAACTGGGATACTCAAAAGTGTGTTCACGGTTTGTTCCTCGCGAACTGACTGAAGATCACAAAGCCCAAAGAAAAGAAATTGCTTCAGAGTCGTTGGTTCGATACGAGACAGAAGGGGATGACTTCCTTTCACGAATTGTGACTGGGAATGAGACTTGGGTACACCACTTTGAACCTGAAACAAAACGCCAATCCATGGAGTGGCATCACGCAGACTCCCCACCCAAGAAAAAGAAATGGCTCCCTCTGCAGGAAACGTTATGGCCACCATCTCCTGGGACATGAAAGGGGTAATTCTGGTGGACATTATGAAGAAAAGACAAACAAACAATCAATCAACTCAGAGGCATATATTGGTACCCTTCAGAGACTCCAGAGACGAATAAAGCGAGTTCGACCGGAGAGAAAACTGGAAGACGACGTCCTTTTGGACGATAATGCAAGACCACACAACAGTTTGCAAACAAGAGAGGCCATCAAAAAAATGCGCTTGACTGTGTTACCCCACCCTCCATACAGCCCGGATCTGGCACCTTCAGACTTCCATTTGTTTGGGCCAGAGTGACGATGAGGTTGTTAAGAAGTGGCTTCAGCGGAACCCAGCGGACTTTTATCAGCAAGGAATAAAGGACCTTGTTTCGAGGTGGAGGAAAGCGGTAGAAAAGGATGGAGACTTGGAAAGGAAAAAAAAAAAAGGTGGGGCAAAATATATTGAGTGGCCCTCGTAAAATACAATAACAAACGGGAAAAATATGCCTTTGGGAACTTTTTATTTCAAGATCGAGCGATTGTAGTACTTCGTATTAACTGACGGCGCTTTCGTTAATTAACCATTACCGACGCATCGCCGCGAAACGAGAGTAAGACGATACTTCGGACTTTTTTATTCGCGTCCAACTCGTCACTCACCAGATGAAGAGGCGAAGGGGAACAATGTCTCTTACAATAATTACTGTTATGCTTTTATGTGCAAGGTCAGAGTAGGATGTAAATTCATGTTTTCAACACACCACCTATCATCCACAAGTCATTCCTTAGGAAAAAAAAAACTATGTAATGAAGACTGACAGAACCATATGACTCATAAAGTACCCCAATGTTGTGTGTGTGTTCAGTTGCGAAAATAAATTTCGGAAAACAATTTTCAAAAAGGCTTAGCCCATCACATATATATATATATATATATATATATATATATATATATATATATATGGTTCATACACAGGTCCAAGAATAAAGTTTCCTGATAATCCCCTGATATATAAATATACAGGGTGTCCGAGAATTATCTGTACAATTTTTGACTTATTAAAAGTCAACCATGAAGTGTAGAAATTCCAGTGTTGTCCCATTTTACAGAGAATCTCTCCTAAGTTTTTTCTGATACCACGTTTTGACAAGTTTTTTAGAAATGTACGCGGGTGACAGACATTGATGATTTAAAAGCAAGAATCACAGCTGCTATTGAGCGAATTGATGTGGATATGCTGCAGCGTACATGGCAACATTTGGAGTATCGATTGGATGTTTTGCGAATCACTAATGGTGCACATATCGAATGTTTGTAACAACGTTACTTTAATAAAAGAAACTTTTGAAAATACAGATTCTAAATAATCTTGTTTAAGAATTTTACGTGTGTTATCAAGAATTTTATTAAAAGATGAAATTGTACAGATAATGTTCGGACACACTGGAATTTCTAAAAAACTTGTCAAAACTTGGTATCAGCAAAAACTTAATGAGATTCTCTGTAAAATGGGACACACTGGAATTTCTACACTTCATGGTTGACTTTTAATAACAGCCAAAAATTGTACAGATAATTCTCGGACACCCTGTATATAAAAATTGCATAAACGACGTAAAAAAAAAAATTCACATTTCATACAACACAATGAAACCTAATTTTTATTCTAACTACTCTTAAAAAACGTATGCAAAAATCCCATGGCAGGCTGAAAAAATTAATACTAGATAACAAAATGCATGATTTTTATTTTATATAATGTAAAACAAATAGTGCTTGTTTTTGTTAAATTATTTTATATTAACATTTTAAATTAATTTATAGTTAAATTATTACAAATAATTAAGTCCTAAATATTTCATAAATATTTCATATTCTCCTGATATTCTCAAAAAATCCAAAAAATCCTGATATTTTTTGCACGTGTGTGTATGAACCCTGATATATATATATATATATATATATATATATATATATATATATATATATATATATATATTATATATATATATATATATATATATATATAATTCAATAAGTATCCGCACTTTTCATTTTCACATCTGATAGATGATAAACACATCACTTCTCAACAGTCTCCCAATACACTTAGTCCAGCGATCTACAAGCTTCCTAATGCCATCACAAAAAATGTTTTTGGCTGTGTGCGTAGCCAGTCATGCACCGCCTCCTTCAGGTCATCATCGCCTTGGAATCGCTGACCTCTCAAAGCGTCTTTTGTGGTCCAAACAGGTAAAAATCCGAAGGTGCCAGGTCTGGATGGTTGAGAAGTTCAAATTCAAGTTCTTGAAGGCATTTTCTAGTCTGTGCAGCGGTATGAGGGCGCGCATTGTCGTGTAACAGAATAACACCTTCCGACAATCTCCCGTTGCAAGGAAGTTCAAAGCGCGGCCGTCAGCAGGTAAAGTTATGCTAACACTGTTTTGGGATACACGAGGCCCTATCCTTGAACATTATCTAGAGCGTGGAACTACATTAACAAGTGCATCGTATTCTGACATGCTTCGGAATGAGTTAAAGCAAGCAATTCGCACAAAACGGAGAGGAAGATTGTCGGAAGGTGTTATTCTGTTACACGACAATGCGTGTAAGAATTTAAATTTGAAGTTCTCGACCATCCCACTTACAGTCCAGACACCTTCGAATTTTTACCTGTTTGGACCACGAAAAGATGCTTTGAGAGGTCAGCGATTCCAAGGCGATGATGACCTGAAGGAAGCGGTGCATGACTGGCTACGCACACAGCCAAAAACATTGTTTTGTGATGGCATTAGGAAGCTTGTAGATCGCTGGACTAAGTGTATTGAGAAACAGGGAGACTATGTTGAAAAGTGATGTGTTCATAATCTATCAGATGTGAAAATAAAATTGTGAAAATAAAAAGTGCAGATACTTATTGAATTATCCTCGTATATACAGGGCGTCCCAAAAAAATGTATACACACTTTAACAGCTGATAGCTCAATTGATGTTTCTTTCTTTCCAAGTTAAACCCATTAGAATTAATAATGGCAGTCAGACTAAGCTTTGAACAAAGGAAATTCATTCTAAAATGCTACTGGAAGTGTGAAAACGCAGTTGAAGTGCAAAGACAGTTTAGGAGGGAGTTTCAAACAGATCCACCAACGCGACTTACCATCACTCGAATTAGAGATAAGTTTGAAACCGGTACTTGGCACTTCAACTGCGTTTTCACACTTCCAGTAGCATTTTAGAATGAATTTCCTTTGTTCAAAGCTTAGTCTGACTGCCATTATTAATTCTAATGGGTTTAACTTGGAAAGAAAGAAACATCAATTGAGCTATCAGCTGTTAAAGAATGTCCACAAGAAGCGTTCCGGAAGACCACGGACATTGACAAGCCTCACAAAGCAAGAAAGAGTACTGGAAACGTATCACCAAAGTCCACGAAAATCTGTGCGGCAAGCGAGTCGTGAGGTAGGAATTTCAGAATCGTCTGTCCAACGCATTTTGAAGCGCTGTCAATGGAAAAGTTACATTCCAAGATTAGTCCATGCTATTAATGAAGATGATCCGGACCGAAGAGTGGAGTATTGCGAGTGGTACTTGGCACGATGTGGATGTGGATTGGACGAAGGGGTTTCGTAGAATACCCTCCGCGTTCACCAGACCTCACACCACTAGACTTTTTTATGGGGATACTTAAAAGACAAAGTCTACGCTATAAAACCTGCAACAGTCGCTGAATTGAGAGCAGCCATTGAACGAGAATGCACACAAATACCAAACGAAATGTTTCGTGATGTTTGCGATTCCATTGCTTCGCGTTATCAGCAGTGCCTGGACCAGAACGGACGTCAGTTTGAAAACAGGCGTTGACAAAACAATTAAATAATGTCTGTAGATTCTATTACATTTTGAAAATGAAATGTATTTTAATAAACACTGCCTTTATAAGTATTTAATGTGTGTATACATTTTTTTGGGACGCCCTATATATCCAGATCTAAACCCCTGTGACTTTTATCTGTAGGGTTATTTAAAAGATGGAGTGTCTAAACAGAAACCGCACACAATAGAAGAAATGAAAACATCAATTGAACAATAAATTTCTCATTTCAACATATACTCTGTCCAGAGTACTGCAAAATTTTGTTGTTCGTGTGCAGAGAATTAAACAGGTGAATGGACATCACATATAGTATGTTTTGCACTAGAGAATTAATTCCTCATGCGCAGAGAAGGTACAATGAAAGTTTCATGCTTTTATTTCAGTTAATAAAAAAATTACAAACCTTTTAGTGTCAAATGTTAAAAAAAAATTAACCGATATATAAATTAAACTCATTTGCGAAATATAAAACAAAACGTTCTCAACTGCTGTTCTTTAGTGTATAACTGAAGTAATTTAAGAGTGCCACAAAATTTAACGATTTCGGACGCACAGTTTGCGGCGCTCACGGAGGACAAATGGAATGGGTTCTCTCCCTCTCAAATGTTCCCACAATATTCCAGTGATTTAAACAAGAGTGAAATGTCTCGGCTTCACTAAGGATCATCGTTTGAGTTACATTCTGCCACGGTATGAGGAAGGGTTTAAGCTCTCGACTCGATAACAAAGGTGGAGGAGCGCAACGCTATGGAAAGGACTCGAGGAGAGGTGGGTCAGGAAGCACGACCACCAAATTACTCGAACCACACTCGCTTTCTCAAAGACCTATTTATACGTGGCCTTCAACCTCACCCTGTAGAACGCTAATTTACTCCCTAAATTAAACAGTCTCTGGCTGAACAGCGATACATGAATATAGGAGCAGTTGAACTGTCAGTCCATTGCCCTCCTTTTGCAATTTAACACAACTAGTGTGTGCAGTGCTCACGTTAAAAACAATTGAAGATACTATTTTAAGTTGTTAAAACCCTCATTAGATTAAACGTGATGGAGCCCCACAAAAAGTATATTGTGACGCGTTTAATAAAGAATTTATTAAAACTGCAATAAAGGTAGTGATTTTACTCGACACACCCAATCATCGTAGATGGACATGATGTAGTTCAGCAATAGATAAGAACTATAAAGATACTCACCACGCAATGCGATTTGTAAATTGACTGCTACAGTAAGGCCAGCCGCACACAGGATCGTTTTGCGACTCACGATCCAAGTCGTGAGTCGCAAGACGATCCTGTGTGCAGCCGGCCAAAATGTAATCCCCCTCCGTCATTCCTAACGGCATATTCAGATTACAGAAGTGTGAATATATTAATGCCATATCAAATATTTAAACTATACAGAAAAAAAAAATTATTGTAAAATGCTTACTTTTATTCTTTTCTGAATAAAGATTTGGTATTTAAAACCAATAAATAAAATAAATAAATTCGCGTAGGACAGCCCTGGCGCGGTAACAGAACACCTATATACCACCTGTCTCCTTTCCCCCAAATATTACGGGCCAATGAAAGAGCACGACTCTAATGCCGAATCAGTAGTTACCTTCACTTAAAAAATGAAACAAAATCACTGCTATCAGAGAAGGGGAGAAAGACCCCACCCAAAAAGATGGCAAAGATTCATTCCATTTCCTTATCGCGACTTCACTAAAAACAAAATACATCAATAAATTAATGTTTCGCAACAAAACGCAAGAGGTTCACAGTCTTCAACTAATATTTGTGTGTGTGTGTGTGTGTGTGTGTGTGTGTGTGTGTGTGTGTGTGTGTGTGTGTGTGTGTGTGTGTGTGTGTGTATATAATGTTCTATGTGAAAAAATGTTAACCTTTTCATCCTCCTACTTAAGATATGAATGCATCTATTCATTATAATATATATATATATATATATATATATATATATATATATATATATATAAAGGATGGGTGGGGGGGGGGGGGAGTGAGAGGTTTCCTCAACTCTGATGATAACTTGGTGCATCTGTGAGCTTTACGACAAAATTTGGGTGTAAATAAAGGCAAGTTCAAAACTTTGTCTGTCACACGTACACACAAACACAGCTGTGCAATCAACCATATTATATTATAAAGGGTGATCCAGAGAAATGGGACCCAAAAGAAACCCCTGTAACTCTTAAAGTATAACTCCTTTTATAAAATCATACGCATCATTCGAAAGAGGATAGTTACAAGTTTGTACAGGATTGTATAGGTTTGACAATACAAGACAAGACAAGACAAGATACAAAACAAAATAAAAGTGTTAGTTAAAACTAACCCTTCAAGATGACTGCATGGACGTGGAACAGCTGCGTTCATAATGAGCAATATTATAAGCATGGAAGAAGTGTATTTCAGCTCAAAGATCTTTCAAGACAAATTTTCAGATGTCAAAATCACCTTCTAAGAAAGTAATCCGTCGGTGTGTCAGAAATTTTTCCCTAACTGGCAGCGTTGGAAAAAGAAAACCAACTGGAAGAGTGCGCACAGCAAGGATAGACGAGATCATTAACAGAACTCATGAAATTGACAGGATAATCCTAACATAAGCGTCAGACGTGCTTCTCAGCTGTTAGGAGTTGGATATGGAACAACACATCGTATATTCAAGCAAAATTTAATGCTCTTTCAATATAAAATTCAAACAGTGCAACAACTAAACGACGGAGATTTCGCACGAAGACGACAATTCTGTCAATGGATCCAACAGAAGGTAAATGACACCACCAATTTTCTAGCAACTTTGATTATGTCAGACGAAGCCCATTTTCACTTGAATGGAACTGTAAACAAACAAAATTGTCGTTCTGGGCAAAAGAAAATCCATTGAATATTACAGAAGCCCGTTGCATAGTCAGCGTGTAAACTGTTTGGTGTGGTCTTACTGCATCTCAGATCATAGGGCCGTACTTTTTCGAGGATTCCACCGGAAACACGGTCACTGTAAATGGTGATCGCTACGAAAAAATGTTGACCGATTTCCTTATTCCTAAATTAAGAGATCTTTGTCTAGAAAACCACTGGTTCCAACAAGACGGAGCTACCTGCCATACCACGAGGAACTGCATGGCAGTTTTGCGTCAAACGTTTCCAGGCGAGTTAATCTCAAGATTTGGAGACGTTGAATGGCCCGCAAGGTCTCCGGATTTTCTCCCTTAGATTATTATCTCTGGGGATATTAAAGAGTAGGGTCTACAGAAATAACCCAACGACCTTGCAAGAATTGAAGGCCGCCATCACAAATGAGATACAGGCCATACCACCGCACACTCTTGCAAAAGTGATGCAGAACTTACAAGCGAGAAACACTGGAATGCTTGGAACTATGGAGCACATTTGAAAGGAGTCATTTTAAAAAATAAATATTTCATAATAAACTTGTAACTCTACTCTTTCGAATGATATATAGTTTTTATGAAAGGAATTAAATATTAAGAATATTTGGCTATTTTTTATGGGTCCCATTTATCTGGATCACCCAGTATTATATATTTTATTTTTTTTATATATATATATATATATATATATATATATATATATATATATATATATATATATATATATATAATATATATAATATATATAAGTCATGCGGTTTGCTTCTACAAAGCTTCAATTTAATATTTAGGAGAAATCCAATGACAAGGAGGAATGTAAATGCCATGAAAAGTCTTCTTTAATGCGCAACGTTTCGAGCAATACGCTCATCATCAGGCTAGATAATAACAATATGAAATTAGAATCAATAAATAAATGTGAACAAGACAAAATAATTTCCATAAACCTATTCAGTAAAAGCAAATTTTAAAAAGACTAAAAGAAGAGGGTTAAATTCAAAGTTATAAAAATAAATTATTAATAAATAATCCAACAACGAAAGGGTATTTTAAGGGTAATTATATGATGCTCAAGCGACTTATTATGCGAGTCTGAAATTTTGATTTTATAATTAATTTCATTTTTAATAAATATTCCAGGGAAGATTGATAAAATTCAGAGTCATATAGATTGTCACGATAAAGTTTGAAGTAAACGAATTTCGGGAAAACCCTGCAGGTACGACACATTTCAAGAAAATAACAATCGAGTTTTGACTTGAGAAGCTTTCGTGAAGTCTTCCAAACATGGCGATAAGCCCTAAGGCCATCTTGTCCATACCTTGAGTATATATAGTCATGCGGTTTGCTTCTACAAAGCTTCAATTTAATATTTAGTCTTTTTAAAATTTGCTTTTACTGAATAGTTTTATGGAAATTATTTTGTCTTGTTCACATTTATTTATTGATTCTAATTTCATATTGTTATTATCTAGCCTGATGATGAGCGTATTGCTCGAAACGTTGCGCATTAAAGAAGACTTTTCATGGCATTTACATTCCTCCTTGTCATTGGATTTCTCCTAAATATTATATATATATATATATATATATATATATATATATATATATATATATATATATAATTTATTATATATATATATATATTTTTTTTCCGTGTTGAGTCTGGAGATATCCATAAAAAAGTACTCTAAACTTAGTATACTGTAGGCCTGTGTATATATAGAGTTTGCGATTGCGGATACTTTGGCTTGCTCTACAAAAACGACAAAACCACGAGTTAGTAAAAGTATAATTGTAATTGATACAGGTAAAATTGTACTGCTTTAGGGAGGAAACACAAATTTTCAGTGCATCTTGTTCTTGAAGAATCATGCACCAGGACTGATAACTGGAGGGTGTTTAAAATATAGGGTGTCCATAAATTATTCACCCCCTTATAAGCCTTAATAAATTCGTTATTATAGGAGCTATCTTAAAACGGTTTGTGGCAGTTAATAACACAAGAATTTTTTTTCTTTATTTCGCAGAACATCCACTAGGGGCACAATGGCGACAGTGAAGGAGAAAGCAATGTGTGTGCTGTGGATGTGGGAAACCAAATCTCCAATTACTGTACAGAGACGTTTTCGGGAGGAATATCAGAAAACTCCACCAACAAAGCAATCACTCAAGCGATGGCTGACACAATTTCAAGAAACTGGCAGTGTGCTACATCAGAAAGGAGCTGGTAGGCCTAGTGTGTCTGAAGATAATATAGCAGGAATTCAGGAGGCGTTTATCCGAAGTCCTACAAAATCCATCCGCCGAGCAAGCCGAGAACTGCAAATACCGCGTTCAACAGTGCATAAAGTGGTTCACAAGAGGTTGAAACTTTATGTCTACAAATTGCAAACCTTGCAGAAACTTCTACCAAATGACAAACCCAAACGGGTACAGTTTGCTGTTGACATTCTTGACCGTATTGATGAAGATGAGCATTTTTTGAACAATGTCGTTTTCAGTGATGAAGCGACATTCCATCTGTCTGAGGCTACACAAAGGACAGAGTGTATGCAAAGAAGGTTAATAACATCACAGAATTAAGACACCGGATTGAAGAGACATTAGCTTCCATCACGCAAGACATGCTTCTTAATGTTTGGAACGAAATCATCTATCGCCTTGATGTTCTGCGTGCTACCAATGGGGCTCAGGTAGTGGTTTACTGAATTAAAACAAAAATTTCTTGAGTTGTGTTATTAATTGCCGCAAACCGTTTTAAGATAGCTCCTATAATAACGAATTTATTAAGGCTTATAATGGGGTGAATAATTTACGGACACCCTGTACATACTAACGAAAATTGCAATAAATTGAATATATATATGCGTGTTCTTTTGACTTGACTAACACAGAGCAGTGTTGCTTTCCGTGGTGATGGACTACGAACGAAAGCCTCATCAGTACGTTGATCCCCTATTTGCTTGACAATGCTGCTGCAAGCTGCTCGCACCCTGAAGTGGGCGTCTGGCCGTAATGGTGCTCTGTGTGGAAAGATGTTTAACTTTTCTGATTTCCCATGGAATGGAATGAATACTGCTTCTGTGGCCGTGGCACCTCCTAATGTGCTGAGCGCATTATGAAGGTGATTCTCTCGGCCATGGAGGCATGCATTCATATTCTATTCCCACTACTAATGCAAAAAAATCTTTGTTTAACTTCACTTGTTCTAATCCTATCGTCGCCATCAAACTCCAGACTCTCACTTAGTTTATATTTTTGCCCGGAATCGTACAAAATCTGTCCTTCGGATCTCCAAAAATTTCATCATCGGACAAAAATGTGAAAACCTGTCCAATTCTAATTCTTCTCGCTCTTTCTGGCACCTGCGCTCAGTTGCCGTCTCTTCTACCGATAAAGCTGAACTCTTCGCTCAAACTTTCGCCTCCAAATCAACCAGGAACGATTCCGGTGCTGTCCCTCCACCACCTCCTCCCTCTAACTTATGTCTGAAATTAGAATCTCTTCCAAAGAGTTTTTTTTTGTCTTAGCTGGGCTCAACTTCAGGAAGGGGTAGCGTCCTGATGGTGTCCCTCCTGTTGTTCTCAAAAACTGTGATTCTGTGCTGATACCCTGCCTAAGCAAACTCTTTCGTTTTTGTCTTTCATCTCGTACTTTTCCTTTCCTGCTGGAAGTTTGCTTTCATTCAGCATGTCCCAAAGAAGGGTGACCGATCTCAACTCTCTAACGATCCTCCAACTGCTTTGATTTCTTGCCTTTCTAAAGTTTCTGACTCTATCCTTAATAGGAAGATTCTTAAACACCTCTCCTCGCATTCTTCTTTCAGATCATCAGTATGGGTTCCGCAAGGGACGCTCTACTGGCGATCTTCTTGCATATATATCTGGCTTTTGGTCATCCTCCTTTCGGGATTTCCGTGTAACTTTTGCTATTGCGCTGGACATATCAAAAGCTTTTGATAAAATCTGGCACAAATCATTAATTTCAAAAATGCACTACTTCGGTTTCTGTCCTTCTATCTGTGCCTTCGCCTCTGATTCCCTTTCTGGCAGATCTTTAGCAGCGGCTGTAGATGGCCACTGTTCTTCTAAAATTATTAATAGTGGTGTTCCTCAGGGCTCTGTCCTGTCACCCACTCTCTTCCTTTTATTTATCAATCATCTATTGAGTCGCACTTCCTGTCCTATCCATTTCTATGCCAATTATTCCACTCTTCACTTCTCCACCCGCTTCACAAAGCGTCCCTCTCAACAGTCACTCCACGATTCACGTCGGACGGCTATGGTGCACATGACCTCTGATCTTTCTACTATCTCTGATTGGGGCAGAGAAAACCTTGTGGTTTTCAATGCCTCAAAAACTCAGTTCCTTAATCTGTCTACTCGTCACAATCTTCAACACGAGTATCCCCTTACCTTCAGCAATACACAACTCAATCCTTCTTCTCTTAACGTTCTTGGCGTTTCCTTTTCTCGTGATCTTTCATGAAAAGATCACATGTACTCTCTAAAAAAGTTTCTAAGATGTTAGGTGTGCTATTCCGGTTACGTGGTTTCTTCACTACCACTCAGTTGCTGCCCCTGTATGGGATGGCTCAACTCACACAGTTCTACTTGAAATCAAAGGCTTTTTGTCTCATCAATTCCCTGCCTCTTACTAACTGTCTTCAATCCCTCTCTCGCCACCGCAATGTTTGCCTCAATGCCTCACTCTCTCCTTACTATCGCTATTATAACCGACACTGCTCTTCTGAACTCTCTAACTGCAAACCTCCTCTTAAGAAGAACACACATTCTCAGTCCTTTCCTGTTCAACTCTAACGCACGAGTTAATCAGTATTTTCACTCTTTCATCTACTCAACCAGTCAACTGTGAAACAATCTTCCTCAATCCATCTTAACCCCTAGTCTGTGACCCCCAATCTTTCAAACGCAGTGTGTCCAGGCATCTCGAAAGCCTTGGACCTTGATTTTGGCTTTCTTCTTTTTCTCAGGGGGTTGGGGAGTTTTTGCGGGCATTCACTCTTGGCCCCTTCTTCCTTTATAATATATAATATACAGGGTGTCCCATAAGTCCGGCATCATAGGCGAAATTCATATTTTTTCTATTTCTACAAACCATAATTCATATTTTTCTCTTTCTACAGGCCATAATGTCTATGCTCGGGATGCCAATTTCCCGTCTACCATTCTGTTCAGTGACGAGGCTGTTTTTTATGGAAATGGTGAGGTAAATCGACAGAACACCCGCTACTGGTCTCAAAACAACCCTCACTGGTATACCTCTTCAAAGGAACAAGGTGCATCTCGGGTGATGGTATGGTGTGGCATTTGGAAGGATCGCATCATAGGTCCCCTCTTTTTCAATGAACATGTCACTGGAGGCAGCTACCTACGTATGCTCAAGGAAGAAGCATTTCCCAGTGTCTTGAACGAAGAAGGAAATTTTCCAACATGGTTCCAGCAAGACGGCGCTCCTGCACATTACAGCACCCAAGTAAGGGAATACCTGTACCAACAATTCCCTGGTCATTGGATAGGACGTCGAGGGCCTGTGGAATGGCCAGCTCGAAGCCCGGATCTCACGCCACTAGATTTTTATCTCTGGAGCCATTTGAAAGCGCTGGTATACGCAGAGAAAATTAGGGGTGTTGAACATTTGCGGCAGCGCATTATTGGGGCATGTAACACCATTACTCCTGACATCATTCACCGTGTGCTTGCTGACTGGGTATCACGTCTGAATTTGTGTATTGAAAACCATGGTGGACATATTGAGCACGTTCTGTATATAAAAGCTTTTGTTCTGCCTTTTTTTATTATTTTTCCTATGATGCCGGACTTACGGGACACCCTGTGTATCTATCTATATATAATATATATATATATATATATATATATATATATATATATATATATATTATATATATATATATATATATACTATATACAGTATGTATATATTCCTTTAAAACTCAGCGTGTCAATTTGTATATCATTTTGTTCTGACTAAAGCTAGACGATTTTACTCCGTCTCAGAAATAACCCAAAGACATTAAAGAACTAATGAAAACAAAGCTCACCTTTTAAAAGAGTCTTTTTAGTACTGTAATTTGAACAGTGGCTTCTCATTAGCAAATTCTTTCAAACGTAACTATGTGACAGAGCCTACTTCTTCAGGGGTAATGTAAGAATAATTTATTGTAACAACGAAACATTAATCAATGCTCAGTAAGAAACTGCGCATGCGCACGAATAAACAAAACAGAAACACACTTTAACAGCTGATAGCTCAATTGATGTTTCTTTCTTTCCAAGTTAAACCCATTAGAATTAATAATGGCAGTCAGACTAAGCTTTGAACAAAGGAAATTCATTCTAAAATGCTACTGGAAGTGTGAAAACGCAGTTGAAGTGCAAAGACAGTTTAGGAGGGAGTTTCAAACAGATCC
This sequence comes from Bathynomus jamesi, assembly GCA_023014485.1. Lineage (NCBI taxonomy): Eukaryota > Metazoa > Arthropoda > Malacostraca > Isopoda > Cirolanidae > Bathynomus > Bathynomus jamesi. The sequence continues at coordinate 589,773 of JAJOZX010002805.1, forward strand.
ACCAACGCGACTTACCATCACTCGAATTAGAGATAAGTTTGAAGCCGATGGAACTGTTCAGAATGTCCACAAGAAGCGTTCCGGAAGACCACGGACATCGACAAGCCCCACAAAGCAAGAAAGAGTACTGGAAACGTATCACCAAAGTCCAAGAAAATCTGTGCGGCAAGCGAGTCGTGAGGTAGGAATTTCAGAATCGTCTGTCCAACGCATTTTGAAGCGCTGTCAATGGAAAAGTTACATTCCAAGATTAGTCCATGCTATTAATGAAGATGATGATCCGGACCGAAGAGTGGAGTATTGCGAGTGGTACTTGGCACGATGTGGATGTGGATTGGACGAAGGGGTTTCGTAGAATACCCTCCGCGTTCACCAGACCTCACACCACTAGACTTTTTTTTATGGGGATACTTAAAAGACAAAGTCTACGCTATAAAACCTGCAACAGTCGCTGAATTGAGAGCAGCCATTGAACGAGAATGCACACAAATACCAAACGAAATGTTTCGTGATGTTTGCGATTCCATTGCTTCGCGTTATCAGCAGTGCCTGGACCAGAACGGACGTCAGTTTGAAAACAGGCGTTGACAAAACAATTAAATAATGTCTGTAGATTCTATTACATTTTGAAAATGAAATGTATTTTAATAAACACTGCCTTTATAATTATTTAAAGTGTGTATACATTTTTTTGGGACGCCCTGTATATATATATATATATATCGTAAAGAACGACGCTTGTATAGGAGAATATTCCGCGCAAGATGAGAGAGAGAGAACGAAACAAATGAAAAAATGAGGTAACCACCCGGGATCTTCCGATTGCCGGTCAGATATGATAACCATTACACCACGGGCCTCACTAGATCAAATGCCGTAATTCTTCTACATACGCGCAGAAACCAATGCCCCAAGGGGCACCTCCCGCATGCCGTACATTATATACATTCTAACTGCGCGTATGTAGAAGAATTCCGGCATTTGATCTAGTGAGGCCCGTGGTGTAATGGTTATCATATCTGACCGGCAATCGGAAGATCTTGGGTGGTTACCTCATTTTTTCATTTGTTTCGTTTTCTCTCTCTCATCTTGCGCGGAATATTCTCCTATACAAGCGTCGTTCTTTACGTTAATTATACTGCGTGTTTGCAGTTAGAATATATATATATATAATATATATATAATATATATATATATATATATATATATATATATATATATATTGTAATTAATTATTAATTACAGTGACTAATTTCGTTTTTGACAATTAATAACCATAAAAAACAATATTCAAAGAAAAAACCGATTGTTACTAATTAGTAATTTTAAGATTTTTTTAAATTTTACATTTCTTGGCGAATTTTTTTTCCCGAAACTGTCGTTCGTTTTTCTTTTTAAATCGCAACAACTGCCATAGTCCATACGCTCGTTTTTCTTTTTAAATCGCAACAACTGCCATAGTCCATACGCTGAGTAAATAATAAATATCAAAATTAATATATTTTTTTGAAAACTATAGTGTGATAATGAGTACTTTAGGAAAAATTAAAAGTGTAATATGTACGATTTAAACTACACATAACCCGTAAAACAAAATTAGGGAAAATTACACAGGCCTGCGAATGAGAACTTTGTAAGAGTTGTTTTCTTACTAATAACCGATTTTATATAATTCAACTACGCTGATTTCGAATAAGGTGTCCATTTTTTTTTCTATCACGTAAGGATTTTCTCGAAACTGGAAGGGAAAAAATAACATAAATAAATAAATACAAGTATTATTTATTTCAATTTACATTAGGTACCTATTTCGCTTTGTTATACTAATTACAAATGAAAACAACTTTAAAAAGAAAGACTATTAACGTCAATTACATATTCAGCTTTATTTGTCCTGAGTTTTCTTGTGAGATCTATGCCTTTTAGTCTCGATTGTACGCGCGGTTCCTTTTTTTTTATGTAATAATTTTGGAGTATCCCGTTTCAACATCCAGCAGTAATCAGCCTTCATGCTGATGTCCCACATTCCCTGATATTTATTCTCCATTTCTTTGATGTCGTGGTGAAACCGTTCTCCTTGTTCTTGGCTGAGTGCTCCAAGATTCTCAGGGAAGTAATCCAAGTGTGAATGTAAGAAATGTAATTTTAAACTCATATTCCCAACCCTTTGAACTTATTTAGTATGTTGTTCACAACGTTTAGGTAATTTGGGTTCTTTTGTTGTTCCCAAAAAATTTGCTAAAAGCAATCCATGCTTCTTTTTCAAGATTGTTCATTGTTCTTTCAAAGTGTTCATCCAAAGTCAGTTTTCTAATCTGGGGACCAATGAAAATTCCTTCTTTAAAATTTTGCTTCCGAAAGAGTTGGGAATTTACCACACAGATACTTAAAACAATCTCCATCTTCGTCCAAGGCCTTAACAAATTGCTTCATCAAGCGCAATTTTATGTGAAGCGAAGGTAAAAGGACTTTCTTCGTGTCAACTTCACTTTGAATGTTTTTAGAACCAGGTGTCAGGTTGACTATGCGTGGGCATTACTTTTTTATCCAGTGCCGAGTTCTTGCTCGGTTATCCCATTCACACAAAAAACATGGAAACTTTGTATAACCTGGTTGTTGACCTAACAACGTACAAATCACTTTTAATTCTCCACAAAGTAGCCAGCCGTGCTTTGTATTTAACCTTAGCTAGAAGAAGCTCAAGATTTTCGTACGTTTCCTTCAAGTGAACCGAATGAGCCACAGGAACGGATGCATACATGTTACCGTTGTGAAGGAGGACGCCTTTTAGACTTCTTTTGGAGGAATCAATGAGGTCTCCACTCATTTGGGTCATAGACTGCAGCGCCTAGTTTAAGTATTAGTTCCGAAACATTGTTGCAATATACCAGTGAATTTTCTTGAGAAAAATATTGGATGAATTCTTTTTCTCGATTTGTGTACCAGTAAAACGACGTCCCGGGAGAAAGCAAGTTCTTTGCACGAAGTCTGAATTCTAAAATCTCTGAAGAACCCTTCGGGAGACACAAATTTCTTACCAATTCATTAAGTTCATTTTGTGTAAACAATTGGGGTTCACCAGATGTTTCGGTTTGAAAATCAATATCATCGTTTCCATCGTCATCAGACACCGAATCAGATGAAGTTATATCAAGAGTATTTGGTTTAGTAGGTACAGGTATACCAGGTCCATGATCAACAGGTCTTATAGCAGACTGAAAGTTTGGACAAAAAATTTCCTTTTTATTTTTAGTATTGTAGCCTTGCACGTTACATGAACAAAAATAGCAGTCATTGCTGTGATTTCTAGGCTCACGCTAGACCAGTGGAATCTCAAAAGGTAAAGAATCCTTTTCACCTTTACTCCACAGTCTAAGTTATTCAACACAAACACTGCAAACTATGTGGAGCCCATGATTTGTTTTGATCCCCGTTTTATTCCGAAGTACGCATAGTATGCTTTCTTGACGAAATCTATAATATCTCGCCTTTGTTTTTTCACAGTAAATTTTCCACAAATGTAACAGAAAAAGTTTGGGCTATTTACACACCCTCTGGTTGTCATAGCGACAAATAAACAAATTTCAAGAGAAATATAGTCACCGCGCACGCACTAAACAGACTGACTCAACTTGTGGCTTGTCAATCACTTATATACTAGCGGGGCGTTTCTCGAATGTTCTAGAAGACGCTATGACGTCACTTCTGACCTGGAAGCAGTTGAGGGGTCCCGCGTCTTACGGTACCTAAGCGCCAAAATTAAAATTCGCCACAAATCGCCTCCAAAGTTCAGCAATATTCTGGCAATAGTATCTGTTATTAATTGAGCTAGAACGTTCTTTTTTGGCTAAATTAGTTCTAAGTAAGCTAATGAAGATATTGATGAGTTTTTGGAATAGATTTTCATATTATATTATATATATATATATATATATATATATATATATTATATATATTTTTTTTTTATTATTATGCCGAACTTTGGGTGCGATTTCTGGCACAGAATGAGGTGAAAAAAGTAGTTCGCTTCATAAGGTTTTCAACCATACTTCGTGTCGTAAGGTCATTATAACCCAAACCACGCGATAGAGGAAGGGTGAAAATAGTGATATCCATCAAAAACACGTTTTTGCCTGTGGTGGCGCTTAGGTACCGTTAGACGCGCGACCCCTCATTTATAGGCAGTAGTTTTTAATCAAAATTTAATTGAGTCAATTTTAATGAAAATTACTTACATATGGAATATGACATTTTGTGAAAAATATGTACGTGATGACGAAAAATGAAAATTATTTTCGGAATCAGCGCGCAAAAATTACTATATAAGTGATAAAATATTTCGGGCAACAAAACCATCGCATGCCTGTGTTATTATTTCACCTGGAAGGAGTCCTCGTGACTTCCCCCCCCCCCAAAAGTATGGATTTTAGTCACCGCAAATCAGTGTGGTGATTCTGGACTTACTTCTCATTTTATATATATACAAGCCCTCTCAGAGGTCCAGAGAGGCCCGGGCCACTTCCAGCTTTTGAGGCCCATAGCTAAACCCAATTACTACTTTCACTGCAAAACATATTCAAACATGAAAGTTTATAAATTTGAGGCCCCCCTTAAGCTTGAGGCCCAGGCCAAATGGCCCTCCTAGGTCCCCCTCTGATAGGCCCTGTATTAAATACCAAACTGAAAGCCAAGCTCAAATGAAGAATTGTATTCGTCAAAAAATGGCGCTGGGCATTTCTGTATAGGTTCAGGTGTAAACGAAACAATTTGTAAATTCTTAAGTACATCGAATTTAAAACAAATGCAGGTACTTGTAGGTTCTCCCCCCCCCCCCCATTTTGACAGAATACTTTCGTTAAAACTAACGAAAATATCACGACTTAACCTAACCAATTATCAAGGGCGTACAGTTGATCTATTATTAATTATAACATTGTTTGTTTCTGGAATAGTATTTACTATTTACTAATAGATCAACTGTACGCCCTTGATAATTAATTGGTTATTTTAAGTCGTGATATTTTCGTTAGTTTTAACGAAAATATTCTGTCAAAATTGGAAGGGGGGGGGGGGGGGGGTAAATACTTATATAATTTAGAGAAAAGGACACGAATTCAATTGTCTATTTAATTCTGAATAAGTTCAGATAAAAATATCATATATAGGTTACCCAGAAACTAGGAAAATAACTAATGTAAAATTGCATTAAAATAAAGAATTTCAATTGAGGAAGCACGTGGGTTTCCGCGGCTCACGCCAAAGAAAGAAAGGCGGCGTTATAAAACTGAACGTTCATTTATGTATAAAATGGGAAAACTCCGTTAAAATTAGATTGTTATATTATTAACAAGTTCAATGGCATGCTACATTTAAACCTTCTGAAAGGTTAATAATCCTTAAAAATAAGATGAATCAAAAAGAATCTTATGTAGGGAATCTTGCGCCCGACAGAGAGCAAATACGATACGCCACATTCTGGAATAACTTGTCGTATATATAAATCAAATTGTATGAAGGCAGAGAACCAGAATGAAATTTATATAAAGTTACTCTTTATCTATTGCCGAATAACGTAGTATAAAGTAAGGTTAGTTAAAAGATGGGATTAATGACTTCATTAAAAAATAAATTCGAAGCATACAATGCCCAACTAAAGCAATAAGGGAAACGTATAAAGTCAGTGCATCTCAGAGCGTTGTGAAATAAAGTTCTTTCTCACAAATCTGTGTTGAAATTTTAAAATAAGAACATTAGATTTATTTCTCCTTTTCAGAACAAAAAACGAGTTCTTAGTGGAAGTTTGCTCCAGTATATAAAAATACATATATTGTGTCGTAAGTGTGGCACTTAGAAGCGAAATCGTTTATAAAATTGAGTAAGTTACTCACAAAGCTAAAATAGTCATTCCTTAAACCTTAATAACGGAAGAAAACGCAGACTCCATATATTCTGTTCGTGTCGATAAAGGCTCGAAAATAGTGTGTCCTTGATTCACCGTTAGAAAACGGAGTTCTGCGCATTCGAAGTATAATGGCCAAATTCTCAAGAGAATAATAATGTAACTAAGGGATGCATTAAACATTATAAATGAATGATCAAATAACCAGATAGGATTCAAATAATTCTATGAAATTGTATTATGTACAAAATATGGTCAAAAGGCTGGGTAGAGAACCAACTGTTGTTTTAAAGATAATTCAATCAAAATTGTAGTATGCGTTTATTCATTTTAATGATCTGGCATATTACAATACGGCTGTATTCAGTTAAATAACTACAAATTGCGGGTTAAAATTGTCTAACAGTCAAACTTAAAGTGCTTGTGCATTTTACTTAATTGTCTTATTATCAAGTGTCTTTTTCATTGTAATTGATTATATGCCAAAATTGGCTAACAGTCATATTTAAATTGCTTGTGCATTTTATGTCTCAATATCAAATCTTTATTCTTCAACAAATTTTCTTTACTATCAAAAGTTTCATTTGCATTGCAATTGGTTTAGAAGTTTTGTGATGAATATATTATTTTTGTGAAAGGTTGTATAATTATCCCTCGACACGGATTGACAGAGAAATAAGAATATATAATCAGTGATATATATAACCTTGGGTTAAATCCATATGATGTGGTTTAAAGGGAAACAGGCTAAAGTAAAGGTATAATTTACACCTTGGGAAAAAATAAAGTATAAATAAAACCGTCATATAATATATAATAATATATAATAATAATATATAATAATAAAATAATAATAATAATAAAAATAATAATAATAAAATAATAATAATAATAATAATAATAATAATAATAAAATAATAATAATAATAATAAGTAAATAAATCTCTAAAAATCCTCCTACATTTTCGTCGGTGGTCATTAAGGTTACATTAGCTCCTACGTGTGATATCTATTTTTTCAAATTTTGAATCACTTACATTTGCGTTTAGGTTGGGAGGGGCTTCATTAAAAAGTTTAGAGAATGCTCCTTTTTTATCGTATATAATGATTAGCTACCGTATTTTTTCGAATTTCACTCGCGTTACGACTTTAATTAAAAGACTCAAAATTACTACAACTTTATGCCACCCACAATTTTACACATCGTTTTTTTTTTATTTTAAGTTAGGTTAAGTTTTGTTAGCCTAACCTAACAAATTGAATCCTAAAAAACATCTACAACACAGTAGTAGCTATTTTCCGTGTTGGTGGAAAGTGATACAAAAGATAGCACCGAATAGGTGCGAACGTAACATAGGGGACGGTGGGGTAAGACGGACCCATGGGGTGAGATGGAACCCCCCCCCTCTAAACCCAAGCAGAAAGGGCGAGGTTCAGATATTGGTTGCTAGATGTCCTTCACGTCACCAAACAAAAGCATGGCAAAAGAAAAAAGCAAAGCAAGCGAAAGCTGGGCCATCCTGGGCTCATGACAGTGACAGTGAGGATGGAGATTCAACCAAGTGCTTGTATTGCAATGACACGTTTGGTAATTCTGTGCGAGGGGAAGGGTGGGTTTGTTGCGCCATTTGCAAGAGATGGGCACATGAGGAATGTGCAGGGGTAGAGGATGATGAGGAAGAGATTTTTGTGTGTGAGTTGTGCCAGTAAGGATGGACCCCTGGGGTTCATCTTACCCCGTGATTCGTTTTTGGTACAATAAAAATATTGATTTGGTAAAATCTCGTGTTTCAGTCTTTTCCTCTAAAAACCGTGACCAGGGTGTGGACTTTAAATATAACACCCCAAAGCACCACCACAACCCCTAAAAAACCCCAAAATTATATAAATGTGGTTTCTAGACTCATTTTTGTGTTAAGTAGTCCGTCTTACCCCACCTTCCCCTACATACATACATATACATATGGTTAAAAGCTGTACAAATTAAATAGCTACAACCCTATACTGGATATGGAGAAGATCCCTGGGCATGGGGGGGCAATACCGAGCACCCTAAAAAAGCGAACGTTGTCCCTGTATATAAAGGAGGGAGTAGGTCTCAAGTCTCAAGCAAAGAATTATAGACCAGTGTCACTGACGAGTGACGTCCCATCTCAACAAAATATTCGAAAGAATAGTTAGAGAAAAATTCTGACTTCTTGGAGACACTGGAAAAATTCAATGAGAACCAGCACGAATTCCGATCAGGAAGATCGTGCCTATCACAACTAACAGAGCACTATAATCATAGGCGTACGAGCCGAGGGGAGCTGAATTCGGGCAAACTGGCTCTGCATTCGGGCAAAATGAAAAAAAATAATAGCTTGTAAAAGTTGGAGAAATGCTAGCCTTATATGTTATAAATTCAGGATCAGAAAGTTATAAGATAATTTCATATTTTTATTTATTAGCCGTTATTAAGTACTTATTAAGCTGTTATTAGTACTTATAGGCTATTTTTCATTCCTGGTTTAATCTAGATTTTACTATGGTATTTAGCCCAAATAGGGGCTATAAGACTTTGCTTAAAAATTCAAGAGAATATCTAATCCTTGTCGTGAGTTAATTGCTTTCTAAGCTTATCATGAATAGTGAATTACTTGGTAAGTTGAAATTTTTATAATTAGTTAAGGTACTATAATACCTTATTAGCCGAATTAAATCGGTAAAACCCTAGCCCCTAGATCTATTCCTATAAACTTGCTAGTATAATTTCATTTAGGCTAGGTCAAGCTTTTATCAAACGCAAGTAAATTAAGTCTAACCTTATAAGTGACATGCTGTATATTATTATTTAGCTAATTAGTGACATGATTAGCTTCATACTAATTACTTGAAATTTCTATTAGGGTCTCATTTGAGGTTAGTGTTGCCGTCATAAACATTGAACGAGCGTATGCTAACAGAACAATTGAAAATGACATGGATAAAATGATCGACACTTTTGGTAGGCGAAAAGGGCGAGACAAATACTTTTTCTAAGTTTTTCCTAATTTTAGTTTGTAAATAGCAGCAAATTGAAATTGCTTATTTCGAGAATTTTCCCTTATGCAGGAAATGGCTTTATGTTTCCATTGTTATACTGATGTGTTTTCTTTAATGTCTCAAAAGATACGTTGCTTCAACTTTCATTTTACATTGTGAACACAGGTAGGTGCTACTAAATTTATTTAAGTTGTGTTGGCTCACGTTTTTATCTTTCTTATGCATGAATAAAATATTTGATATAGTCTTTTGCCCTATTAATCAAAATTAACTAAGTACCAGTCGGGATTACAATACATCATGGAAGTTGCATAAAAAAGAAAAATCATACAATTAATTTTGCAAAGCAGAACACGTGTCCTTTGGTAATGTTAGTGCTTCTAAATCTGAGTTCTAATGGCCTGTTGGAGTGAGGGAGCCTGAGCCTGTGATGATCCTAATTTCCTATACATATATATAACATATATATACATATACATACCTTATGAACCTTATGTTGTTTCGTGCGTTGGTCTCTCTTCACACGGAGGTCAAGCTGGTGGCCCCGCCTATATATATATATATATATATATATATATATATATATATATATATATATATATATATATATATATATATATATATATATATTAGTTAATTACAGTAACTACCTAATTTCAGTTATTCTTTGTTGTAACTTAAAAATTCGGGCAAATTTGTACCAGGTCCCCCCCCCAAAAAGATTAGGTGCCGTACGCCTATGACTATAACAATATCATAAACGCACTTGAGAGCAATGAAAAATACGTCATACACACGTATTTTGCTAAAGCGCTCGACAAATGTAATTATGGTATAACAGGACAAAATGAAACATGGGAATAACAGGCGAAGTGGAAAAATGTATCGACAACTTCCTCAGAGAATGACAGCAAGTCGTAAAATTTCAGGTATACCATCATCAGATTTGGAAGTACGCAGCTCAGTATCACAAGGAATAGGTTTCATCCCATTCCTATTCATTATCATGGTAACAGACATAGACAATGAAGTAACCAACAACAGTACAGTACAGCAACATCCTTTGTGGACGATACAAAATCAGTAGAAAAATCAGTAATGCAGAAGGGATTGGGGGCCTACAGACCCCCCCCCCACACACACACAATACTGTATACTGATGGTCAGAAGATATGAAATTTAACACCCAGAAATTTCAACTCTTGAGATATGGAATAAATGAGGAGCTAAAACAGATAGCATATTACGTCCCAGAGAGACAGGAAAATCAGAGAAGCAAGAAAGCAAAAGATTTGGGGGTTATAATGGCCGACGATACGAACTTAAACACAAAATCGGATAACGATAAACAAAGCAAAAAGAGTTGCAGGACAGGTATTGAGAACCTTTAAAAGAAGGACAAGAAGGTAATGATTCCCCTACTGAAAACAATGATCGTACCAAAACTTTAATACTGTTCAGCCATAACGGCACCATATAAAAAAGAAATTAAACTAGAAGAAATTCAAAGAAATTTCACGGCCAAAATTGGTGGTTGCAAAGAATTCAACTTCTGGGAAAGACAACGTAAATTAAATATATACTCACTGGAAAGAAGAAAGATACACCATAAGGTACACGTGGAAAATAATAGAAAAACTGGTACCTAACCTCAAACTGAACCCAGTAATCACCCAGACAACAGTGAAAAATAGGAAAGGTTGAATGTGTAGTGTTCCCAAACTAAACTCCAGACAAGGAACACCCTCAACTCTAAAGGAAAACAGCTTGGTTGTTAGGGGGTCCAAGACTTTTCAACCAGCTTCCGAAGGAGAACATGATCATCACTAGTGTTGAAGTGGAATTCTTCAAAAGACGACGCCTGGCTCAGGACGGTACCAGACGAGCCGGGTGTGCCTGGCTATGTGCCATGAAGATCGCAATAGAGCAACTCGCTCTTCCACTAGGCCAGGCCTAGAGGTAGGGCCACCAGTTTTACCTTCGTGTGAAGAAAGACCGACGCACGGTTGCGAGGTATGTATAGTGAAAAAAAATTGGTAAATATAGAAGAATAATATCATTAAACCGAGATAACTTTTTGCCGTTAGAACTGCGTAATGATCAGTAGTAGTAAATAATCGGATAATATGAATCAAAATAAGTTGGATAATGACACACTTGATGGGAGATTTTTTTCGCAAATTTAAAGGAAAGTATTATGTAACTATTTGCAATTGATATTTTTGCATCCAGAGTTTTACGTTTGTAAAGTAGATTTGTAAAATACACAAATTTTAATTCCGTGGGTTTTTTGCCGTTAATGGATATGACAAACACGTTTTTCACGGACAGAGATCAAATTTCTTTGACTCTGTGTCTGTGGATCAGAATTAAATTTAGTCTAAAAAAATAGTAACTATAAATTGAAAACAAACTATCAAGTAAAAGATAGGTTAAGGAAAGCAGTCTTGAAGATTATTTTTATTTTTCCACAAATGGTTCAAAAGTATAAATAAAGTGCATAGATAATTGATATTTAGTGAATTAGGACCAAGTAGTGATCTTTTAGATGTTAATGAAAGTTGCACGAAATGAGAAATCGAGAACAATACAATTATTATTACTGTAAATGTTTGAGAAAAATACATTAAATCAAATATTTATACCATATAATCAATGACATGTTATCGCTGCAGTGCTTCGGGATAAACTATGTTGACTGTTTTCCCATCAGCATCCAAAATGAAAAGATTTTTACTGTCACCAACTCCTCAGCACCCAACATAAAGCTGGCCATGAGAAAAACATGGTTTCTGTAGGTTGAGGCCAACTACCTTAAGCGACTGGCCCTGAGTTTTGGTGATGCTCATGGCAAAACTTAGTCGAATTGGGAACTGGAGGCGCTTGAATTGAAATGGTAAGTCCGATGGAATGATTGGAATTCGTGGAATGAAGACATCCTTTCCTGCTGTATGTCCAGTCATTATTGTGGCCTCAATGACATGCGCCCACAACTTCTTTACAGCCAACCGCGTTCCATTACAAAGTGTTGTGGGTCCATATTCCTGAGAAGAATGATAGGTGCACCAATCTTGAGCTGTATATTGTGTGGTGGCACACCTGGTGGCTCCAGAGAATTGAGAAATTCTGTTGGATAATTGACAGCATCGTTGGTGTCTGGAACAGTGTCAACTGACTTAATCTCACCAGGTAACTGTAGGAGCAGCCCTCTGTTTAAGGCATCAACTGTATCATTCTTTGGTGCAAGGATGGCTCTTTCAGAAAGCCACTTGTGATTCCGGAAGAAATGAGAAATAACATTTGGAAAACTGAATCTTTGAGTTCTTGAAGTATTGTGACTGCTTGACCAATGTTTTCGACTGATACCATTCCATGCATGTTCCCAGAAACCATTTTGCCATTTCTCAGCTGAAGTAACCTTCCTGCGAAATTTCCAGCAGAAGCATCACCTGTCAAATGCACTCGCATGCTGGTTGCTAGGGTGAGTCGGTGAATGTTGTTCCAGATATATGAAGCCTTGATGTACGCTTGAAGTTCATCTACTTTGGTTTCACGTGGAATGACTGGGTGTTTGGCGAAAGTCACCAGCCAAGACCATAGTGACACCTCCCATTAGTTTGTCAGTACGTCGAAGATCTTTCAGGGTCCGGTCCACAGCTTCAAGCGCAGCTTTATGAGACATGGTGCATTCATCCCAGACAATGAGCTTACACTCCTGCAGAACCCTTGTTTTGCCACTTCCCCTTCCAATGTTGCAGGTTGGTGCCTCTGCACGTGTCAAATTCAAAGGCAACTTGAATACTGAGTGAGCAGTCCTTCCTCCTGTTAAAAGTGTAGCAGCAATACCTGATGATGCCACTGCTAGGGCAATCATGTTTGTGTGTGTAATTTTAGCTAAAAGGAGAAAAGTTTTTCCTGTTCCACCTGGAGCATCCAGAAAAAAGATGCTGCCACTTCCACCGAAAACATCTTCAGTGAATCTGTCCAAAGCTTGTCTCTAGTCTGGAACCAGACGTTGTTCATTTTCCTGTATGTATTCAGCAAGTTGGTCAGTGTTGTAATTTGTTTCTCTGAGGATATCAGTTGATAACTCATTGATATTAACTCGCTGTGGATCTGGGAGACCGAAACTTTTGAGATCAGAGCCACCTAAATCTCTCAGTATGTCCTCAATAATTATAAGAGCTTGATTGAAAATGTCATCACAGAAATCTACATTTAGGTTTTGGTTTTGCATTTGTGCCCGGTTCAAAATGTCCTCAGCAAGGTTGTCCTTGTAGTTGTTCTAAAGTCCCCGAGGATTAGATATGGCACACATGTGGAGCATAATGGCAAAACGATTCCGCATCATCATTGGTGACTGTGTAGCAGCTGCTTCATTCAGGGTGTTAATCCAATGGGAATCATCTTCGAGGAGTCCTCTCATTTGACAAGCTTGTTTGTAAGTCTCACAGATTCTGCCTTCCATTGTTCGCAGTTCCCTGAACGATGTTGGCCCCTTGACCTCAAGTAGAAGTAGACGCAAAAAAAAAAAATTCTGAATTGCCAGGATGCACAGTGTAAACACAGGCTAATGTATCACTGGCCCATTATATCCTACTTTTCGACAGGCCAACTTCTTGCTTCCACTATTCCATATGAAATACTTGGGTACTTGGTGGTAGAGCAGTCTTAGCATATTCATCTTCCCTGTAAAGGTTAAAAAATCCTGTGAGAGTCGTGTCTTGTGTAGCTTGGGCACAATGAAATGCATTTTCTTCAGTGAAGTAAACTCTTTGGCCATTCTCAAGATGAACACTGAGATGAACCACTGTAGGATGTTTTTCATGAATTGAAAAGCTTAGAATTCTCCAGATGGCCTCATCACTGCTGATATATCGGCCAATTCATATTGCTGAACCTCATCATTCTTGGATACATCCTTCTGAAGACTAAACACAGCCATATCAGTACTCTTGTTGACATATTTGCAGACATATTTTATGAACTTGATGGAATTACA